>CAUYUJ010015505.1:513284-538284 GCA_963575745.1 Prorocentrum cordatum
TCCGCTGCCGCCTAGAGATCTCCAGCCCAATAGAGTTTGAGCGACGGCTGCAGACCTCGGAGGCGAGCCACGGCCCGGGCAGCCCCTGGTGATGGAGGAGGGGGGCGAGGAGGAGGGTAGGTAAGGAGGAGAGGAGGGGGGCAGCAGCGCAGAGGGTAAGCAGCAGCGCGACTCGGACCTCCAGGAGCGGGGCGTGCAGCGTAGCGAGCAGCACGGCTGTGGGCAGCACGCCGACGACAAGCATCAGGACTGGCTCGTGCAGTGAGCTGCGACGACGACAATGACGACGTCGACAACGAAGACACCGTCCGCTCCAGCTCCCTGAAGCACCGCAACATCACGCCACACCCAAAGGCAGGCGACGACGGAGACGATACCGTCGACGACGATATTGCTTCTCCTCCTTCCTCCGTCCCCCTCCTGATTCATCCCTCCTCGTTCTTGGCCCTCTCTTCCCAACCTTTCACTTCCTCCTCCTCCTCCTCCTCCTCCTCCTCTCCTCCTCCTCCTCCTCCTCCTCCTCCTCCTCCTCCTCCTCCTCCTCCTCCTCCTCCCTGATGGTGGGGGAGGGCCGGACCCCATCCCCACTACCGCACGCCCACATGGAAGACCCCCCCGCGCCACGCCCACAGAGCGGGGGGCACATCGCGAGGGAGGGGGGCGATGGCACCGGCATCGGGGGGGGGGGGGCATGGATGATCACCCGCCTCTTCCTCATCGACTCCGCACGTGTCTCCCCCTCGTGTTCCTGTCTCCCCACCCACGGCCCAGATCTTGGCGGATGCCGGCTACTGGCCAGGCCTGCTTGCTGCGCCCACGACGACAGATAACATGCAGGCCTCAAACAAGCCTGCGGAAGCTCAGCGGTGCCGTGACGGTGGATACTTCTAGTCCTCCGAACCCCCTCCTCCACGGCGCTGACCGCGCGGGGGATGGCCGAGCACCTTGCGCACGGTGGCGTCGACGCCCAGCCGCACCCGCGCCACCTAGCAGGGGTGTGGTGGGGGGGGGACTGGCATGAAGAGAATTAGGGGAACGAACGATGACACAAACATACTAACTCGGAGGTCCGCGCGGATTTCTCGGGTCCGCGCTGGGGCCCCCTGGCGGCGCCTCCGGCGCCGCCCCTGGCGCACTGCGCGCGCCCGGGAGGGGGGTCCAGCGCGAATCCAAGAAGTCCGCGCGGACCTCCGAGTTTGTATGTTTATGTCATGTTTCGCTCCCCGAAACAGACAGTTCCTGAGAGAAACGGGCCCTGGACACCATGGCTTTCTCCAGGATCAAATCTGCCATCCTCAGTCTATTGCCGAAGCATCATCCGCTGGCCTCTCGCTGTGGATAGTGCACTGCTTGCGCGTCTCCTCGTCCTCCTTCTCCGCCCTCTTACTCCCTCCTACTCCAAGCTTCCTCCTGCCTCCTACCTCACCCTCCCTCGGGGATGCGAACTGCGCAGCTGTCGCCGCTTCCGTCGGCTCCTGGCAGGTCCAGCGGAATGGTGTCCGACGCAAATCAGAATGAGACCTCGCCCTCCTGCGGGGGTGCGGACCGTGCAACTGTCGCCGCTTCCGTGGGCTCCTGGGAGGCCCAGCGGAGTGGTGTCCTGCGCACCGCAAAATAAAACCTCGCCCTCCCACGTGACTGCGAACGACTCAACTGTCGTCGCTTCAGTCGGCGCCTGGGAGGTCGAGCCGAGGGGTGCCCAACGCGCATCAGAATGCTGCGAGCAGCTCAGCTGTCGACGCTGTCGTGGGCTCCCAGGTGGTCCAGCGGAACATATTTACGCACACCAGAATAGAACCTCGCGACTGAGAACTGCATAACTGTTGCCGCTTTCGTGGGCTCCTGGGAGGTCCAGCGGAGTGGCATCCTTCGCGCATCAGAATGAGCCTTCGCCCTCCCTCGGGGGCGCAGACTGCGCAGCTGTGGCCAGTTTCGTGGGCTCCTGGGAGGTTCACGGGAGCGGTGTCCTACACACATCTTCCTCGGGGCTGCCAAATGCGGCACTGTCGCCGCTTTCGTGGGATCTGGCGTGGCCCAGCGGAGTGATGTCCGATGCACATCAGGATGAGACCTCGCCCTCCCTTGGATCTGCGAACTGCGCAAATGTCGCCGCTTCAGTGGACTCCTGGGAGGTACAGCGGAGTGCTGTCTTACGAAACTGTCGCTGCTGTCGTTGACTCCTGGGAGCTTCAGCGGAGTGGTGCCCTACGCACATCACAATAAGATGTCGTCCCAAGCGGGGGGGAGGGAGAATTGCGCACCTGTCCCCGCTTTCGCGGGCGCCTGGGAATACCCGCGGAGCGGTTCTGTTCATATCAATGGGAAACCCTGCTGCCCTGGAAGGTGCGATATGAGCAACCGTCGCCTCTTTCGCGGGCTCCAGGGAGGTCCAGCGGAGCGTGGTGTCTCGCGCGCGTCCAGACTGGAACTCGCGGCCCCCGGGTGCGCTGCCACCTGCACACCTCTCGCTACATTCCTCGGATCCTTCCATCTGATCTTCTGTATGGTGATCGCTTTTTCATTCGGCGTTTCGACATTGGGCGGAAGGGGGGGGGTGAATGGGGGGGGTCTGGCTCCGAACCTCTGCTTAGTGCTACTGTTTGGAACCGTGCGTCCTATGGGGAAGACCCCACCTGCTCGAAGCAGGCGCCAAAAAACAGCCTAGGTCTACTCCAGGGAGGTGGAGAGGGGGGGGGCGGGGGGGCGAGGACCCGCGCCGATCGGCAAAACAAGGAGTAAGAAAGCGATCACCTTCTGTGTGGAGCAGTCCTGTTTGT
The DNA here is from genome assembly GCA_963575745.1 of Prorocentrum cordatum. Taxonomy (NCBI): domain Eukaryota; class Dinophyceae; order Prorocentrales; family Prorocentraceae; genus Prorocentrum; species Prorocentrum cordatum. The sequence continues at coordinate 516,062 of CAUYUJ010015505.1, forward strand.
AGTCGCCCCGTGAATGAAAAAGGTCGGGTATCCATCCCTGGGCAATCGTCGACAGTCCCGGGGCCAAACGAACCTCAGGATTTCTGTTGCTCCCATCGTACTTCAAGACCACATCCCAGAAATAATTTCGAGCACCCGGAAAAGTGTCGAAACAGTATCGAAACAATGTCGAAACGGTGTCGAACCCGTGAAAACCCTCGAGGTCGAGGTTCGGTATTTTCTCGATGCTCGAAATACTCCCTGGTGATCCAGGCTGAAGGAGGCAGGAGCATCGTAGCTCTAGGCGGCGAGCCAGGGGGGGAAGTGAGAAGGGGCGTGCCTTCTCAGAAGGCTCGGAAGTCACCCGGACTTCCGAGAAGCTTTCTGAGCCTTCCCCGAAAACAAACAGCAACTTCTCAGAAGGCGCGAGGGCTTCTGAGAAGTCCCGCCGCCTTCTGGGGAGGCCTTCTCCTTCTCGATTTCCCCCCCTCGCCCGCCGCCGAACCTCGGGACCAACGTTCCCGCAGGGCCCCCTCCGCACGGCGAGGGGCGGCGGAGGCCGTGCGGAGGAGCAGCAGCACTCTCCTGCGCCCGCGGCGAGGCCGAACTGCACCCGCGAGCAGCGATCCGGGGCCTAAGAGGTGCGCGGATCCCCTACGCGTCGCTCATGTCTAATCGTGCTCATTTCTAGTTGCGCTCGTGTCTAACTGTTCCTGGCCCCCCAGTGGCCAGGAAGAGGCCCAGGATAGAACAGTTAGACATGAAAGGATCTTGGCCCCCAAAAAATCAGGGAAATCTCGAGTAGTTAAACATGAACAACGTGTACCTCCGACGTCATGATTTTCCCATGACGCGACCCCAGAGGTCCTGACACATTCCCGGGGACCGATGTTTCATCCTGGATCGTCGTTTGATCGTCCCAAGGCCCGGTGGGGGCCCCCAGAGGCCGAAAGTGGCAAAGAGCCTCCCGTCGTGGTTGTGTCAGGACTCGATGGGGGTCTGGGAATGGCCGAGGAGCAGCAGCACACGCTGCAGCAGCAGGTGCAGGGGAAGCGGGAGCAGGCGGAGCAGCACAGGCGGGAGGCGGGACTGGGATTATGATGTTCCAGCCTACCTTTGCCTGGACCACCAGAAAGCATTGCGAGCACCAAGACGGTACCGAAGCTGGAGGGTTTTCACGCGTCGGGCCCTGGGGTCGGCAGTGCTCGCTCGACACTGTTTCGATACTTGCGAAGGCCTTGCGGCCGGCGCCGCCGATCCTGAATGGCGACGACGACGACGACGACGGCGGCGACGACGACGACGACGTACTCATTCGACACCGTTTCGATGCTCTTCTGGGTGCTCGAGATGATTTCTGGGATGCGGTCCTTCAGCACGATGGGAGCAACGTGAGCGGAGCGGCAAAAGCGGGAGGCGGGACTGGGACCACGGAGGACGGGCGGGCACGGGGGAAGCGCAGAGCAGGGACGAGGAGCGGCGGCAGGCCACCGCTCCTCGTGCCGCGCCCCTCCTGCAATTTCTGTATGCTTGCTCCCTTCGCATTCGAGGACCGCAACCCAGCAATCACCTCGAGCGCCCTGGAAAGCATCGCAACGGTGTCGAACGAGTACGTCGTCGTCGTCGTCGTCGTCGTCGTCGTCGTCGTCGTCGTCGTCGTCATTCAGGGTCGGCGGCGCCGGCCGCAAGGCCTTCGCAGTAATTTCGAGCACCCAGGAAAGTATCGAAACAGTGTCGAGCGAGCACTGCCGACCCGATGGCCCGACGCGTGAAAACCCTCCAGCTTCGGTACCGTCTTGGTGCTCGCAATGCTTTCTGGTGGTCCAGGCAAAGGTAGGCTGGAACAGCATAACTCTAATTGCTGGTGTCGCCCCCTCCTCCAAGGTCCAGCGAAGTCCGTCCGGCTTGCACCTCCGACCGTGAGCGCAAGGGCCCACAGGCAGCCCCCTCAGGCCATACAGGCCTCGGGAACAAGTAGTGAACACGCATGCCATCTTCATCGGTCAACGCCTGCCCCTCCCCCCAATGTTCAAAGTTGGCGGTGAGTCTGATGAGATGCACTTCGACCGCAGTCTCCCCCGCGCGTGCCAACTTTGAGATTGGGGAAGGGAGGGATTGTCCACTAATGGTTTCCCCCTACCGAAAGTCTGCCTCCTGCAAGAGCGGAAAACCGGCAGCAAGGACAGTAGCCAGAGCGCGCCGCAGACTGCAGTGTGACGGTCCGATGCAGCAAGCACACACAAACATGGCAGCTGCAAAAGCTGCAAACATAGCAGATTGGACGTCTGCGAGGATTCCTTGGGTCAGCGACTGGACGGCGGCTTAGGCGCCGCCCAGGGCGCGATCCGCGCTTTAATGAACAGGCGTGGGGGAGAGGGATCCGGCGCCGACCCAAGGAGCGTTTGCGGACCTCAGCAAAATCGATAATGATGATCTTGTTTGACCTGTGGCCACGGTCAGCGGCCGTTCCCTCCGAAATGCCACAACTGCTTGTGGTAATTAGGTCACGCTCGCCCAGAGGCCGTACAACTCTGACATTATTGCTCTCCCCCCGCGCGTAGGGGCATCTGGGCTTAGACACGTCCATTGGCTTTGGGAGTCCTGCCTTTCTCCTTGTCAGCGTCCTTACCCGCATCCGTCCATCTTTACCCTCATCCGCCCTCCTCGTCATCGTCTCTAACCTTTCATCTCATCGTCTTTATCCATTCCCCAGATTCCCCAACCAATACCCTCCAGCGCTTGCGTGAGCACCAGTGCCTCGGAACGGCACGCATGCGGCTGGAGCAAGAGGCCAACACCCGGACAGAGACGACTGGGGCCAGACCACGTTGCGGGCGGCCCCCGCAGGAGAACCCGCGGTTCCGCCGCGCCCGCGCTCAGGGGGAGCAGGCACGGAGGAAGAGCCGGGAGGGGGCAGGGAGCACAGGGAGGAGCGCGAGCGGCTCCGTCGAGCCCGCTCGCCAACGTGAGCCTGCAGCGCGGCGTGCTGCGCTGCTCCCTCCTCCCCCACCCCCTGCTGGTCCTTTTGCCCCCCCCCCACTGGCACCGCCCGGCGCTGGCCATGGTCGCCCGCTCTTGCCCCTCCTTCTCCTCCTCCTCCTCCTCCTTCTCCTCCTCCTCCTCCTTCTCCTCCTCTTGCTCCTCCTCCTCCTTCTCCTCCTCCTCCTCCTTCTCCTCCTCCTCTTTACCCCCCTCCCCCTCCTCGTCGTCGTCGTCGTCGTCGTCCTCCTCCTCCTCCTCCTCCTCCTCCTCCTCCTCCTCCTCATGTGAACGTGTTCTTATTCGGCGTTTCGACATTGGGCGGAAGAGGGGGGAGAGGGGCGGGGTCTCGCTCCGGACCGCTGCTTTATGCGACTGTTTGCCACCGTGCGCCTCTATGGGGGAGGCTCCTCCACCTGCGCGGAACAGGCGCCCCAAACAGCCAAGATCCACTCCGCGGAGGGGAAGGGGGGGAGGGGGGAGGTGAGAGGGCCCGCGCCGATCGGCAAAGCGATGAATAAGACAACGATCACCATCCTCCTTCTCCTCCTCATCGGCTTCTTCCTGCCTCGCCCCCTCTGCTTCTCCAACTCTTCCTCCTCCGCCTCCGCACCCCCCTCCACCTCTGTCTGCCCCTCCTCACCCGTACTGCGAGGGTCGGTGCGCCCCCGATCAGCGCCCCACCACAATCACAACATGGACCCTCCTCGGAGCCTTCTCCCTGTTTCGGCTGCTATATCGCTTCCTCCTCACCGTCGTCGTCCTCCTCCTTCTCCTCCTCCTCTCCTCCTCCTCCTCCTCCTCCTTCTCCTCATCATCGTCCTCCTCTTGCTCCTTCTCCTCCTCCTCTTTATCCCCCTCCCCCTCCTCGTCGTCCCCCTGCACTATCTTTACGATCCTCCTCCACCACCTCCTACTACTCCTTCTTCCCTTCGTCACGTTCCTCCTCCTCCTCCTCCTCCTCCTCCTCCTCGTCGTTGTCGTATTCGTTGTCGTCGTCCTCGTCGTCGTCGCCGTCGCCGTTCCCCCCACTCGTCGTCGTCGTCGTCCTGCTCCTCCTCCCCTCCTCCTCCTCCTCCTCCTCCTCCTCCTCCTCCTCCTCCTCCTCTTCCTGCTCCTTCTTCTGCTCCCGGCGCGCCTGTGCGCCGTGCTTGGCGTCCGCCGCAAGGGACAGTGCTCTCTCCCTGCCGAGGGGGGCTAGGCAGGCCATCCGGGAGGCGCGCCACGGGAGTGACAGACGAGCGACGAAAAGCGACGAGCCTCACGCAGGATGGCGTACTGGTAGGAGCTCCACCACAAGAAGCCACCCACAAGAAACCCGACCCTGAGACCCAAAGGCGTCCATTGATTTTTGGTGTGGGAGCGCCACGCTTCCCATCGTGGAGCCATCGAAACCCAAGAAACCCAGGGCACCCTGGAGGCAAGCAGGGTGTTTCTTTGCATGGGCCACCACTGTAGCGGCCTCACGCCGCAGCTTGCGCGGGCTGCAGGCGCGGCACGCTGCACTAGAGACGAGGTCGCTAACGCGCGACCTTGCGCGGGCAGCTTACGCACCAATGTCGGGGCAGAGGACCCCGTTGTGTGGCGTCGCTGGAACAAACACTTAATAGCATACATCGAGCACAGTCCGGAAACCCGCAAGTGCCTCCAGAAGCTTAGGATTCGTACCGCTTCTTCCTGTTCGACAGAGACGACATGCGGAGGAGGATGGTCCTGTTTTCGCTGCGCTTCTCCCTGCTTGAACTTGCGCGTTTGAGCATGTCCTCGAGGTCCCAGAGGGAATGCACCCGACTTGATGTTTGAGGAATGGGAGGCGCAATGACGGAGATGGGAGGAGGAAGGTATCGGAACGAGGACGAGGAGGAGATGAAGAAGGAAGGGAATGAACACGAGGGAGCAGAGGGCAGAGTCAGAGGATAAAGATGGATTTGCGAGGCGGAGGAAGATGTGGGTGGGGAGGCGGAAGAGGCATGAGGAATAGCAGCCGCACGACCGTTTTGGGAAGAGCAAACCCCGACCCCCGACCTTTTCATGACGCGAACCCAAGGGGTCCGGACCCACTCCCTGGGACCGGCATTTCATCCCGGGTCGTTTTCTGGCGGTCCCGAGGCCTGGTGAGGGCCCCCAGAGGCCGAAAAAAGGGAAAAACCTCGCGTCGTGCTTTGCTCGTGATTCGAGGGGGTCTGGGACTGGCCGAGGAGCAGTCGCACACGCTGCAGCAGCAGGTGCAGGGGAAGCGGGAGCAGGCGGAGCCGCACAGGCGGGAGGCGGGACTCGAGCCTCGTTTCGCCGATGCCTACGTATCCCCACTGGCGTGCCCTGGGCCCCACTGGCCGATGTACCCCCGAGATGGGGATGCAGGCGGCTCCCCTCGGGCCTCCCGTCGTGGCTGCTCGGTGACTCCGAGGGGGGTCCGGGGAAAGAGCTGGAGAGGCGCGGGAGGCGCAGGAGGCACCGGCGCCGCACCTGCCGTAGGCCAGGAACGCGGCAACCGCGGCGGCGTCCAGCAGGTTGGCCTCCGCCGGGGGTCTCTCGAGGGAAGGGGAGCGCGGCAGCCGCCGCTGCTTCTCCACCCGCGTTGCCGCCCTCCCTCGCTTCTACCCCCTCCTTCTCCTCCATCTCCTCCATCTCCTCCTCCTCCTCCTCCTCCTCCTCCTCCTCCTCCTGCTCCTCCTCCTCCTCCTCCTCCTCCCTCCTCCTCTCCTCCTCCTGCTCCTCCTCCTCCTCCTCCTCCTCCTCCTCCTCCTCCTCCTCCTCCTCCTCCTCTCTCTCCTCCTCCTCCCTCTCCTCCTCCTCCTCCTCCTCCTCTCCTCCTCCCCTCCTCCTCCTCCTCCTCCTGCTCCTCCTCCTCCTCCTCCTCCTCCTCCTCCTCCTACTCTCCCTCACTTTCACCCCCCCTTTTTCTCTGCAATTCCCCGCCACGCCGTCGGCCACAATCAGAGGCTGGCCTTGAGGAAGCGGGAGGCGGCGGGAAAAAGGAGATGAGGAGTAGTCTCCCCCCTTTATCACGCGTTTTGTTTGCTGCTATCTCTCTTTCTCTCTATGTAGATCCTTCTCTCTTAGTGTGTTTGGTTGTCTCTCTCTCTCTCTCGCTCTCTCTATACATATAACTCCTCTCTCTCTCTCTCTAAATCGATGTGCCTCTTTCTCTCTAACTCGCTCTCTTTCTCTGTCTCTCCCTCCCTCTGTCTAGGTGTTTTGTTTTCATGCTTGTGTGTGTTTAGGTATGTAGATATATGGATATCGCACTCACTCACTTACTCACCTACTCACTCACTCACTCATTCTCTCCCTGTCTCTCCTCACGGCCGTCGTCGTTGACGACGGCCGTGAGGACAGGGTGAGATGATTCGTCGACGACTCGTCGACCCATCAAGCCTCGACGCCAGTTGCGCCACGGCCCACGCCAGAGGTCAGGCTCTCGTGCACCGCCAACAACAAATGCAACTCCTACCACCGACGCACCACGTGTACTACGCACGCGTGAGTTTGCACCCGCAACTCTCGATGATGCTATATGCTATATGCGTATGTTGCTTGCAGACAGTCTGGTCCTGCTGGGCAGGCTATACGATGCAGGAACGCAATCATGCCTTACGATTGTAGTGTCCCGTCGAGTCGAGGCAGAGCTCCGTTTTGGCAACCACGGGTGTTTTTAAAATTTTGTGGACAGGCCCGACTTCATTCTTGGGGGGGCGCGCGAGAAGGGCGAAGAAATGGCCGGGACCGAGCCACGGCGGTACCAAAGCGACCGTGGCCGCCTTCTCCCCCGAAGGAACGCTGGGAAGTTACTCGTTCTCGCCCACCACCTTGCTGCTGCTGCTGCTGCTGCTTGCTGCTAACGGCGGCCATGGTGTTCTCTTGTAGCCGTTCCCAGCCCTGCCCCCCCCAAAACAGGGAGGCAAGGCCGGTATCAAAAGGTGGCGCCACAAGCCAAAAGGGGGGGCTACCCCGGGAGGGGAAGGAGAAACGAGGAGGGGGACGGGACGACACGGGAGGAACAAAGGAGCGAAAGCACGCAGGACGAGGCGAGGGAGGGGGGGGGAGGACCCAGCTATTCACCGAACCCCACGAGCGCCCCCCCATATGCCCACCACCTTGATGACCCTCCTGCGGAACGCTCCGGGTCAGAGGCCGCGTTCCGTGCACGTCTTTTTGGGTGGGCGCGCGAGGAGGGCGAGCAGATGGAATCCTCGGGGCTTCCTCGCTACCACATCGGGGGTTGCTAGGAAGTGCCTCCCTGGCCCAGGGTGCTCCCAGGACTTCCTGGGAGGCCTGGCTGCCTCCAGAGCACCACCACTCACGCGGCCTAGATGGCCCCGTGGCCCCAAAACTAAGCGACAAACTGGGGGATGACCTCGCGCCAGGGGCAACTGTAGCGTCACGTCGGGCATGTCCTCCTACAGGCGGATTTCGGACGACGAATCAAAGATAGTAACACACATACTCGAACATAGCCCCATAAAAATAGAAAAATCGCCCCCAGATTATTTTTTCTACTATTTTGAACTCTCCTCCTTTAGAAGGACAGGCCCGCCTTAACTGTAGCAGCCCCCGACCAAAGAGGCACCGCGGCCCGCCTCGTGCGCCGAAGCGTGCGCGCCCGGAGCAGCCGCACCGTCGCCGGGACGATCCTGTGGCAGCTGTGGTGCAGTGGGGGCCCGGCCACGAGGAACCTCCCGCAAGAGACCCAGCCCCGAGACCCCGGGACGTCCATCGATAGTTGGTGTGGGAACGTCACGCCTGCCACAGCAGAATCATCGGAATCCCAGAAATCCAGGGCACCCTGGAGGCAAGCAGGGTGTTTCTTGGCATGGGCCTCCACTGCATCAAAACCGGCGGGCGGCGCCCCCCCACTCTTGGCTTGCATCTAGGCGGCGCGGGAGGGGGGGAAGCGAGAAGGGGCGGGCGAGCTTCAGGCGTGCGTGAGATTCTCCGCAGAAAGACTCACTGTCCTATCATGTGTCTCCTATTATCGATTCTCCCTTCTTCTTCTTCTTCTCCTTCTTCTTCTTCTTCTTCTTCTTCTTATTCCTCGCTGTCTCGCCGGCAGCTTGGGGGAGCCGTCACATTACACGCACACGTGCTGTCAGGAATCCACTTTTCTCAGGGTGGGCCTCCTCTGGAGGCTCAGAAGTCCCCCAGCGGTCTTTCGAAAAGTTTCCCGAGCCTTCCACGAAGACTCAGAGGAGAACTTCTCAGAAGGCCAGGGGCCTTGTGAGGAGCCCCGCCACCTTCTGGGAGGGCCTTCTCCTTCTCGCTTCCCCCCCTCGCTCGCCGCCAACAGAGTCCATCCAGCATCGGAAATCGCCAGACCAGAAACTGTTCCCAGTGCTTTTCCAGGCCTGCCCACGAGCAATCCTCAGAATACGTATATCTCTTACCTGCACTTTCGACGTCGTCTTCTTCTGCGTGCTTCCGGGCTCTCGATTACTTCGCACGCACCCGCAGCTACCTACACCGGCACCAGCCTACAACGGCCTCCATTAGCTCGGCTAAGCCTGGCTGGCAATGAACTATAGCCCGCCAGACGATCCCAGAGCTATCACAGAAGAGCTGCTCGATGCCAACGAGGCGCCGCACGATTCCGTGTTCGAGCGTGTCGCATCAGACCCTCAGCTCTGCTAACCATAGCGTAGTATGGCTCGCCTCGTCATGCCGCACTATGCAAAGTGACACCCGCGCACGCAAGCAGGTGTGGCATATGCATGGGGGGCGTCACCGGCACTAGCGCATCAACCAGGGGCGTGTTGAGGTGGCCGCCGAGCATCCGAAGGATGTCCCCGAGAGGCCAGCATGATCGAACACCACATTGTTGCTTCGACGACTGTTGCCTTCTGGTCTCTCGGATGTTCGATGGGCGGTGGGCCTCTCGAAGGCCTCCAGATGGCCCAGCGGTGCTCCTCCCGATGCGATGACAGCGGGAGCGACCAGGAGGACGTCAAGAGGAAACTCCTGCGAGAATACGCTCCAATGCACCACCCAGGAGGGAAAACCGATCGCATCCACCTCTGCTGCCAGAGGTCCGCGCGGCTTCCTCAGGTCGGCGCTGGGCCCCTCTGGCGCCCCCGGCGCCGCCCCAGGCGAGCTCCGCGCGCCCGCGGGGGCCGGGCGCCGATCCGTGAGAGACACGCGGAGCTCCGACAGCAGATGTTTACCAGCCTCGAACGTATCCCTATCCCTAAGATTGACACGCCAAAAGGCGACGACAATCTTAGGGATTCGCCCTCAAAAAATGACCCCAGTGCGACCCTACCTAGAAGTTGGAGCCGCTAGGAAAAGCACCATGAGTTGCTATGCTATGCTACGCTATGCCATGCCATGCCATGCTATGCTGCGCTATGCTATGATATGCTATGCTATGCTATACTATGCTATACTATGCTGCGCTATGCTATGCTATGCTATGCAATGCTATGCTATGCTAGAATAAGCTAAGCTTTGCTATGTCATGTTGCGCTGTGCTATGCTGAGCTGTGCTATGCTATGCTATGCTACGCTAAGCTGCGTTATGTTATGCTAGGGTATGGTAAGATATGATATGTTATGAAATGTTATGCTATGCTGCGCTATTATATGATATGCTATGTTATGCTATGCTATGATTGGCAATGTTGTGCTATGCTATGCTATGCTATGCTATGCTACTGCAGCGCTGCGCTATGCTAAGCTAAGCTAGGCTCAGTTAAGCTAACCCTCTAGGCAGAGCCTAGGTAGGGAATTACACCCATGCTAAGGGTATGCTGTGCTGTGCTGCGCTATGCTATGCTGCGCGGTGCTATGCTGTGCTGTGCTGTGCTGCGCTGCGCTATGCGATGCTATGCTATACTATGCTGCGCTATGCTGTGCTATGCTGGGCGTTGCTATGATATGCTGTGCTGCGCTGTGCTGTGCTACGCTCTGTTATGCTATGCTGTGCTCTGCTATGCTAAAGCTCGGTGAAGCTAAGATGAAGGTAAGCTAAGCTAAGATAAACCTGAGCTAATATTAAGCTAAGCTAAGCTAAGATGCAATAAGCTAAGCTAAGATGAGATAAGCAACGCTAAGCTAAGGGAACGTCACTGGGGGAACCGCGGGGCGGATCCTGGGGGAACCGCCCGGGGCGGGTTCCACTGCCCGGCCCTTTAAGCCCACGCAGTAAGAACCCTTCTAGGCAGAGCCTAGGTAGGGAATAAGGGAATCCCTAAGATTGGCATCGTGATGAGGAGGTGCCCAGCATAGGGATAGGGATATGTTCAAGGCTGGTAAGATGTGCATGCAATTTTCCCCAGACCCCCGCCGTCATGATTTTTTTCATGACGCGACCCCCAGAGGCCCAGACCCTTTCCCGGGGACCGGTCATTCATCCTGACCCGTTAATCTGACAGTCCCGAGTGCGGGTGAAGGCCCCCCGAGGCCGAAAGTGACGAGAAACCTCGTGTCGCGTTTTGCTCGTGGCTCGAGGGGGTCTGGGCTGTTTCTTCGACACGACGGGCAAGACGACGCCGACGACGACCACGACAGCGAGCGGCAGCGGGGCCAAATTTGCCGACGCAGCCGTGCCCGCGGCCGCGGCCGCCGCCGCGGCACCCCGGGCTCCTGGGCGGCGCTGCCGCCGCCGTCGGCGGGTGCGGGCGCCACCGCCGCGTGGGTACCGCCTTGTCGCGCCGGGGTCGTTGGCGTCGTCGTCGTCGTCATCGTCGTCGTTGGGTGCGATGTATCGCCGAGAGATCGGCGATGGGCCCGCGATAGCAAAACGGAGAGTTCCTGGGCGGGGTGGGCCATCAGGCCCCATGTCGGCGAGGAGTGGGCCATTGGGGGGGGGGGGATGATCGCGAGGCATCGCCGAAAGATCGGCGATGGGCTTAGGTCGGGCATGTCCTCCTACAGGCGGATTTTGGAGGAAAGCTACAAAGGAGGCAAACAAACAACTCAGCAACAGCCAAAAGAGTGCGACAGATCGTCCCCAGACTACTCTCTGTTTACCGTTCTCGAACACTCCTCCTGCACGAGGACATGCCCGACTCAACGAGGGGCCCGCGATAGCGGAACGGAGCGTTCCTGGGCGGGCTGGGCCGCCAGGTCCCCTGACGGCGAGGAGTGGGCGGCGATGGGGGCTCGACGCGTCGCCGCCCTCCGAGCCCATGTGCCCCCGCAGCGGTGCCCGCAGGCAGGGGGCAGCGACTCGGAGCTCCAGGACCGAGGTGGCACAGTCGAAGCTCCAGGGTCAGAAGCAAGTCGGGCGTGTCCCCCATACAGGGGGGTTTTCGACGACACATCAAGCAGACCCTAAGCATGCTCCAAAGGGGTCACAAAATAGTCCCTGGCTATCTTTTTGACTATTTTTGGCGAGTCCTCATGTAGAGGGACGGGCCCGACTCAGGGTCAAAAAGAAGAACAGGAAGCCAGTGACATAAACTCCTGGTGCTCCGCGCCGATTTCTTGGATCTTTGCCGGGCCCCCTCCCCGGTGCTCGCGGAGCTCGCCAGCTGGGCGGCGCCAGAGGCGCGAGGCGGAGGCCGCGCGCCGTAGGCGAAGGATCGGCTCCAGGCTAGGGGGTCAATGCCGGGGCCCTGGGACACACACATAAATACACACGAATAACAGGATTCCCCATATTTTCATAGTTTTATGGGTTTTCGTCTTCCCCCCACTTCCCATATTTTCCCATATTTTCCTGGGGATCGACGATTGATTGTGTCTGTGTGTGTCTATCCCTCCTGAGTCAGGAGCTCCGTGAGTGCGTCTCCCTGGGCGGGGCCTCCCAGGGTTGGGGCTGCTCGTCTCGCGGGCGGATGCGCCCCCGCGGTGCTGGAGAGAAGGCGGTTACCCTGCTGCTGCTGCTGCTGCTGCTTCTGCTGCTGCTAACGGCTGTAAGAGACGATGCCTGTGGCCGCGCTGGGCGGCCTCCCTCCTCCGTAGGGTCGACTTTTCGAGGGGGAAGAGGCGCAGGACGCGGAGAGTTCGCCCAGCGGCCTGCGCAGGAAGGAAAGCAGGACGCGGAGGAGGGTCATCACGTCCTTACTGCTGCTCGCCAGTCGCTGGGTGAGTCTGCCAAGCTTCTCGCCCGTCTGCCGTCCCGCGGGCGCCTCGTGGGCTGCGCTGGCTGGTTCGGCCAGGGCTTCGCCGGGTGGGCGCCCGTGCGCTGACTGAGTCTACCGGGCTGTCGTGCGGTGCCAACCCAGGCGCGCCTCGCTGGCGTCCCGCGCGCTGGCCCGCACTGGCGGGTTTTCGCCCGGCGCTCGCCCGTGGGCGCCTCACGGGCGCCGGGTCTGGTGGCTCGCGTTCCAGGATGCGCAATAACCATGCCGAGGTCGGACCCAATTGGGTCCCTTGCCGAGGGCACGTGGATGTTTTAGCATGCGCGATCGCCCATCCTGAAACCAAACTCGCACAATCCCAGCCAATCCCGCTATCCCCCCAATTCCCGTCGAATAGAACTATCCGGCCCCTCGTGACTCGCTTTAGCCCTACAGCTGCATACTCAATGGGCCGGCATCGAGCCACAACTATAGCTACAACTGCCCCACGCGGGTCCCTGCAGCTATATCCTACAACTGCACCCGCGGGTATTGCATCTGCACCCTACAGCTGCAACTGCACCGTGCGGGCCACTCGCGCGCGCGCCCCTGTGCTGGCATTCCAAGCCATTCAAACTAACCCCTGCGTGTCTAGCGATTTCGGCGTGGTGCTCTTCAAGATCAGAATTGAAATCTTTCGATGCCAATCACATCAAGGTTTCAGCGCGCAGACTTGCTAAAGAAATCAAGCTCTTCTCATTATGTCAATTGAGACCATGCGGAACTGCCAGCACCATCATTGCCACCATCATCGTCACCATCATCTTGATCACCATCGTTGTCATCATCTCGGCCACCATCGTCATTATCATCGTCATCGGCATCGTCACCGTCGGTGTCGTCGCCATCATCACCAACGCCACAATCATCTCCATGAATTTCATCATCGCCGACGCTGATGTCGCCGGCAATATTATTCCCGCTCGCCGAATCATGGAGGAATCATGAAGTGACATGATGAGGGACCTCGCGTCAACAAGTTGCAGGTTGCTTGGTGGTACGTTGGCTCAAACATCCCAGCCGACGACTTCAACATGTTCAGATTAGGTGCACCACCTAGGTTCAGCCGTATAGCTTGGCAACGCATCTTGAATGACGCAGGTTGCACTACAGATGTTGCGGGCAATCCTTCATACAAGGGTTGCATCACTTAGCTTGCACAACATAGGCTGCACCGAAGTACAGCTCCACTCCAATGCTCGCCTCGCAAATATCACACTTTGCATCTTACACAACATCATTTACACCACAATGCTTGCGCCACACCGGTTGCACCACAGAGTGCAATAATCCACTGGTTGGGATCCACGCTGGCAGCCGAAAGTGATAGGGATTTCGGAGTTCGCCCCCCCCCCCCCCCAACCCCAACACCCGCCCCCCCCCCATTCCCACACACCCACAACACAAACACACACAAACAAACACACACACAAACACACACACACACAAACACAAGCACACACACACACTCACACACACATACCACACCACCCTTGGGACGTCCACAATGAGGAGAGAGTGGCACGAGAAACAGGATGAGAAGAACCCCACTGCTCCGCCCCCTCCTCCCTCTCTCCCTTCTCTGCTGCTGCTGCTGCTCCACCTCCTACCCTTCTCCTCTGCTGCCTCCGCCTCCTGGTCTCAAAGATGCTGGTGACGGGACTGCAGTAGCTTTGGCAGAGCACCTGGAAACGCAAATGCGCCCCTGTCACCTCCCGGCGAGACGCATCTGCTGAGTTGGCACGTGGATCTGACTCACGCGTCCGCCAAATTGGCCTTCAAGCGCTTAGACCACTCCTTCCTCCCTTGAGGTAGCCCCCCTGTCCGTGGTAGGTCGGGCAATTTCTCTTACAGGCAGGTTTTGGACGAGAAATAAAAAATATCCCAAAACATAACAAACAAAAAACCACAAATACAAAACAGATCGTTCCCCTAGAGTTGTTGACCACTTCGAAAATTCCTCCCGTAGAGGGACAGGCCCGACTTAAGGCTTAGACCACTCCTTCCTCCCTTGCGATAGGCCCCCCCCCCGTCCGTGGTAGAGCGCACGCCCCACCACTCGAAGCCGCACACTCTTTCCCGACGCTGCTGATGCACCGCGCACCCGCGAACGCGTGGAGGTTTGGAGGGAGGGGGAGGGAGCACAAATCGTGCCCCCCCGCCCTCACTTGAACGAAGGATTGCACAAAAAAACCCAGGATTGCACAAAACGAAGGATTGCACAAAACGAAGGATTGCACAAAACGAAGGATTGCAGAACGAACGGTTTTTTTGTGCAATCCTTCGGAAAGGATGGGGGAACGAGCTAGGGAAACGAACAATGACCAAATTTTCGAATCTCAGAGGTCACGCGCCAGGGACGGGGGTCCAGCGCGGATCCGAGAAATCCGCGCGGACCTGCGACTTCTCATGTTTACGTCACTTCTTGTTCCCCTGGAGCAGGAGTCAGAGGAAAAGAAAGGAGGAAGAAGAGGAAGACGAAGCGGGGGAGCTGCGCAGAGGTGTGTCGAAATAGCTCCGCGGCGACGGTCGGCCTCACGGGTCGAAGGCAAGGTGGCCAAAAAGGCACCAAACCCTGATGACATCCCTCGGGCCCCCACTTTCAAACATCAGACCGGAACAATCAGGATGTGCCGATTCCTGCCAGCAAGAAGGATCCCGAAACAGCTTTGGCTAGAGCAAGCCTTACACCGCACCAACCACCCCGTTCCAGCGGCAGGGGGAGATGAAGGGGGTGAGGACAAATGAGGAGGGGGAAAAGGAGAATCAGGAGGAGGACAAGGAAGAACAGGAGAAAGATGATGAAACGGTGGCGGCGGAACGGTAACGGGCCGAGCCAAACACGTCCCCGACACAACATCACCACGAAACAAGATTCGCAATGTGCGACTTACCGTGCGCGGTACATGTGCTGCGAGTGGGCCGCCCCCACGGCGGGAGCCTCGAGCTGCCCTCGCTCGACCGAAAAGCTGCTGGCGCAGCGAGGGCGAATATTCTCAATCTCAACGCGGACGTGCATTGCGCCCCCCCGCAGAGGCCCCCGAAAGGGCCCGGGAAAAAACAAGCGGCATGGAAGAACTCCCTCGGATCGCCCGACCAGATCTTTGAAATCTACTGGCTCTGTTCAAACGGAGGAGGAAAAGTCTCGGAGGAGGAGCGGGGCGATCTGCAGCACCGGCATCGCGGCACGGGCGCGCCTCGAGACCGTGGGGCAAGGGCAGGAGAGGCTCACTCACCGCGGCCTGCGTGCCCGCAGACAGCTCACGATGCGCAAGCCGATTGCGTCGCCCACAAGATCAAGTATGACAAGATGGCACTCCCCCTTCATCTCGAAAGTGCTGTCGGACCGTCTCTCTGCCAGAACTCCCTTCGTTCCAGTCGCGCTCCATCTCATCAGAAGTGTCATGTGAGAAAGATCCGAAACCTCGCGACGCTGAAGCTGGGAGGCCATACCAGGATGATGGACTGTAGCACCTCGGTCCAGAAGCAACCATGACGACGTCGAGTTTGGGATTCCCCTCTCTCGGGATTTAGCAAACGAGCGCCTTGGGAAAACTGCGCTGGTTTCGAATCTAGGGGGAGCTCAGGATTGTGCGTTCTAAAGCCTGGCGGCGTTGAGCCCGGGAGGCCATCCCTCAGATTTGCACTGACGCCTGGTTTCGCTGTTCCTCGGAATCGTCGGTCGGCAACTGCAAGATCCACTCCTAGTTTGACCTCGGAGCTATGTCTGCGCGGGCCTCTCCTCCGAGCTGCACTATGGGATCTTACAACGCCCGCGTCAACTCCATGCCCGAGACCGCGAACGCCACTTTGGCGAGCCCCTCCTTGGACGCCAAACTCACCTTGAGCCTGCGGATCAGCCAGGCCGTGTCCGACATGCCGGTGGTTGCGTCGAGCTTCTGCTGCTGCAGATCCCACTGCTGCCTGTTGCGAGCGCCCACGCGCTCGCCTGGACTCGTGATCTGCCCTGCCGCCACAGGGTTGATGTGCGCGCGCTGGCCGCGTGGCTGCTGCTGATGTCGGTTTGCTTGAACCGGCCGTGCGCGTGCCCCTCGCCTTGGCCGCTTCCGTCGCGCGCGCCCTACCGCCGCGGGGCGTCTCCTTCGCGATCACCGACGAGTCGCTCGCGGTCATGGCCTGGAGCTCCGCTGCCATCGCCTGCCTGATTTGGAACGAACGGACGAGCGCAGCGCGCGTGATCGCTGGCGCGAGTCTGGCCACCATCTGCTGCGACGCAGCCGGGAACTCGTCGATCCCGCTGGGCGCGGGGCCGCGCGCCCCGCCCACCGTCATCTTGAGATCCTGCAATTTATTCCGCGCTTCACCGCGGCGCCCTGGTCGCCCGCGGGGCGGTGCAGCGAGGCGCCCGCCCGTCGCGAGCCCTGCCCCCGGGCCCTGCCGCCGCGGCCCTGGGAGGCAGCCGCTGATCCAGCGCGGCCTCGTTGCAAGCTGTGCCGGTATCCTCGCGCGCGGGGTCGGCCTCTTTCTGTCGCGCCCGCTCGGCGCCAGGGCGGAACGTCGTTGCCCCGGGAGGGCGAAGCGCGTTGGAAGCGACCGTGCGCGCGCGCAACTGCCCCCTGCGCGCAAAGACTTTCGAATTTGACCGACAATGCCCGGCGGCGCACGCCCCGGCACGCGCAACGGCGCGCGTGGGCGGCGACAACGGGCGCGCAAAATCAGCGGACCCCTCGATCACACGAGCAAGCGGCGCGGCCCTCGGTCGACACCATCCTTGAATCGCTGGCTGGACAGAGCGCCCTAGCACAATGTATCGCGCGAGGTATGACTGTCGGCAAGATGGACGCTCTCTCGCCAAAGTGAATGCGGGCGTCACCAGCCTGCGGCTATCTCCCTGGCCGCCGAGAACCTCGGATGTGCAAACAGTGCGCTGCGCGCGGTGAACTCCCCCATGCGTGGGGCCCCAGTCGAGTCAGCACGCTCGCGCATCCAGATCGAAGCCCACGTCGGCGGGGCCTCGGGGCATAAGAAGCCATATAGCGATATGCATGGGGCAGGCCCATGGGGCCCAGGGGGCGGAAGGATAGCCGCCGCGCGGGCCGCGGCGCGCAACGCACCAATATCCACCCTCAACAAGCGGCCCCGACTAACACCATCCAGAAATAAGGCCCGAACGATTACGCGGAACCTCGCCTCGCCCACTGGGCCTTTGCAGATGCCCTCCAAGAGCCCCCCCCCTCTGTTTCCTCCAGCGATTTCGCGACGTCGGCGACAGACCGAACTTCGCGACCCGCCAGATGCGAGGGTCCCGCCTGGGAGAACAGTGCGTCCAGGGCCCGCGGCGAGCTGGCCGAAAACGCCCCTCGCGGGCGCGTCGAGTGGGTCGTCTTACCCAACGTCGGCGCGTTCCGAGGCGCCGCGCCTCGAATTCGACATGGGAAAGAACGACGCTGACTCTCCGCAATTCAGCTTCGTCCGAGATCACCGCGTACTTGATGGCCGGTAGATCATTCATCGAAGACGGGATCTTCACGGGCGTCTAAGAGCGGCCGTAAATTCTCTTCTCAAGCACTGCCTCCCGGCAGCTTCCTCGGGGCGCGTGCGACCAGGCAGCATGAGCGCTCGCGGGAATGAGAATGGTGGGTCCTGACAGCGACGTTCCCTGAACGACCGCCCCTGGCGCCGCGCGTGCGAGGCGCCGGACCCGGTTCCTCGCCCAGGAGCGCCCCATGGGTTGCACCCCCGACAGCAGGCTTGCATGCGACGTCTGAGCTTTCCCTGAACCCCTTTCATCAACAGCACCCTAGAAGACTGGGGCAACGTCGCGAAACTGAACCTGACCCCCTCTCCGAAGATTTCCGATATACGCCGTCGCGACCCTGGCCAGACGACCGACGGACATGCACTGCTCTTCCCGTGCTGATGAGCGCGGCCACTGCAATCCAGTTCCTGGCGCATCTCGCCGCGCGCAGAAGAAAACCCAAGTTGTGCGTCGCGGGCGGAAGTGGCAAAATCGTCGAGCCGCCCCTGGGTGGGCCTCCGAGGCGTCTGAGCGAGGGGCCCCGCAGTGGGGCGGTCGCCCATGAATGCGCCGCGCTCGCTGCGCAACGTCTGGACGCCGACCGCCGCGAGCGCGCTGGTCTGGCGCCCGCGGCGAAAGAGGGCCTGGTCCGCCGGCATCGTGGACGGGAAGTCGACTGCAAGCCTGAACAAAGTGGGGGCGCCGAGCGCGTCGGGCGCCCCCCCCTCGAGGTGATGAGACGGCCCCCAACCCCTGAGCCAGCCACGCAGGGCCCCCTGACGTCTGAGAACCCCCGCGATTGCGCGCCGGTCTAAAGAAGTAGGTAAACACATGAAGTAAGAAGGCGTTGAAAACTGGCCGGTCTCCGCCCGCCCCCTAAAGGGGGCGAAAAAGGTGAAGCCAATCGGCCATTGAAGTAGGATGGCGCTGAAGGTGGATTGGATTCTGGGACCAATAGTTAGTTCCTACTTGCAACGACAGATGGCCACATGGCCAGAAGGATACGCGCGCGCCCTCGGTCGGGCACGTCAGAGGGGCCCCTTTCCAAAGAAAGGCCCCGTCGCGCCCCTGCGACGCGCCCCGCGCGTGCATCTCCGCGCGCGGAAGCCCATCGTGCCGCGGCTCTTGGACAGCCCATTCGCCCGGGGGCGATGCCGCGCCACCGCCGTGCGAACTCATGGCGACACGCTTCCTGAAACGCTGTCAAATTCATTCGGGCACCCCTGCGTTTTTCGGCCCCGAGCCCGCGTCGACCCCGCTCAAATCGACGGCGATGCAGAAACGCCGGGCGAGCAGGAACTGACTCCGGAACCCTCTCGCAGTCACCGCCATCGCTTCCTGCGCGCGACGTCAAAGCGTCGGTTGGGATGGAGGGCAGGCGCCAGCATCTCGCAGACGCTGCGCATCGGTGCCGCCTTCCTGCGAGACGCCTCCTCCAGCAGAGCAACCACCTCCTGTTGCTCACACCGCGCGTCTTCAACGCGCGAAGCTATCGAGCCCGAATCTCGGGCTCGGCAACGTCGCGCACGTCGCTAGGCGGAGCCGCCCTCTTCCGAGACGTTCGGGCCCTGACGTTCCCGGGAGGGGGTGGCCCCAGTAGCCGATCGCGCCGAAACTGCTAGGCGCTGCGTTCAGTCCGCACTCGCGCCCAGGTTACAGCCGACATTGTTCTGGAGCTCTTCTTCCCTCTGCGCGAAGTCGCCGGCCGCGCAGAAGCGCCTCTTGCGGGGCCCCGCTCACTTGCCCGCCGGGAAGTGCCCGAGCCCACAGACCTCGCAGCGTCGACGTCTTCGCCGCGCAGCTCCGATCTCGCTCGCGATTCGGTCGGCAGACCCCTCCCCGCCACTGGCGGGGCATCCTCGTCACCGGCACGACTGGCCGCGCGTCGTCGCCTCCTGTCCCGCGGAGATGACGTGATTCGAACAACGACTGGACCTCGCCGGGGCGTGCTCGAGCCGCCTTGGGGTCGATGGCCGGCCCGCGCCCGTGGTGTTTCTCGGCCGCTGCATGCGCTGTCAGGCCCACTTATCCAAAGCCCCGTCCGGGGCAGGAATGCGGAAACGGACCTCGTGGCAGTCGGGCCCCCTCTCGCAAGCGAACTCAAGATCGGTCGCGGAAGCCCGTGCCCCAAACCCTCGCCGACGAGCCTGAGATAGCCTGTCGAGGTCCCGCCTGACCCCCATCGGGCTGCGAATGTGTTGCGCCCAGCACGTGGCCAAATCACAGACGGAGCCGAGCGCGGTCCCGCGGGCCGATCGCGTTGGCCCGCCTTAGGCGCACACTTGATCTCACCAAAGGTACGCACCCTCACGGAGTTGGAGATGGCGGCAAAAGTCGATGTTGCCACAAGACATGGCCCAAAGTTCGTGGGGCCGAGGAGGGAGACCGTGGAGGCTGCCCTGGCCGCGTGCTTCTCCATTGCTCGAAGCACTCGGTCGACGGCAAAGCTTTGCTCCTCGAAGCAGTAGCGGCCGAGAACAGGGGAACAAACGGCACCCCCCGCGCCTCGGACCCGCCGGCGAAACCAAACGGATTCGTTCAGGTCGATGCCCAACAGCAAGCCAGCCCTTGCAGGCGCCCGTGTGGAAACTCTTCCCAGCCAGGAACACATCGTGTCAACTGTATGCCTGTTGCGCGGGCGCCTCCAGCACTCTCGCGGCCTTCGCGCCTCGAAAAAGGTTCTGGAGGAAAGTACGCGATCGGGAACCAGAGGTCGTGACGGCCTGAACGCAATCGATGGAGGACCATTCTTTCACGTAGGAATCGTGGCACAGGAGGAATGTCGATAACGTGTTTCTGGCGGGATGCCCTCTTTCGGACGAGTAGCATGATGCCGAGCGGCATGTTCACGTGGCGGCTCGGGATATAACCTAGTCGCATGCAGAGTGTTAACGTAAGTGTGACTGCACCGCAGCCTGATCCTTTGCAGCCAGTTCGCCCGTGCTTGCACGGGTAATGAAGCCCATGTTCTTGAATTCGAAATTGATGTTTTGCAAACTCCGTTCGTCCACTGCAGACGGACAGTTCCAATGCAACTACAGAAGCATGGCGGCTGAAGTGCACGGTGTACGGACAATTGACCGTGGGGGCCGTGGACAGCGCCAGCCCGAAAGCTACGGTCGCCTGCCCCAGGTGCGCGGTCACCTGAGCAAGGGGAGGCTGCGGGACGAGGGGGAGGAGGAGGAGGACGAGGAGGAGGAGTGCGAGGAGGAGGAGGAGGAGGAGGAGGAGGAGCAGGAGGAGGAGGAGGAGGAGGAGAAGGAACTTCTGATCGAGACGACCCGCGGCGGGCTAGCGCGCGCGGGCCGCAGCGGATCGGATGCCTCCCGACCGCGCGCCCGAAGCTATGTGGCGCACGGCCGATGGACAGGCGACGCCAGCGCGTGGCCTGCGCAGCAGACTCCGCGACCAAAGTGGCGGCTCGTCGTGCGCCCAACAGCTCCGGCGAGATGGGCAAGGCTCAGGATTACCTCGGTCCGCTGCTTGCGGGCAGACGACCGTTCCTCCGTAACCGTCGTCGCGTGAAGCGTCCTCGCCACTGGGTAGGACCTCCAGATCGCTGAAACAGGCATCGAACGCGAAGCCGCCGAAAGCCCGAGGTCTGTCGACTGCGTCGGTCATGACCTCGCCCCTGCGAGACTCGGGGCGCGTGCCCTTGGCAGGGCCTGGCCACCCCCACGGAGGCTGCCCGCTCGGAGAAGGATCTGCACCGAGAGGAGGACGAGGTACGACCCCACCCATGGTGCCCGAGGGAGGCAGTCCACGACCGCGCTCGCAGGCCGTTCGCATGAAGAGCGAGTGCAGTCACGATGGTGCTTGAATGCTGCTGCATGGTGGCAGCACATCAGCGGTGAGCGTCGGCACCGCTCCCTACCACGCCTTCCCCCCCTCCCCCGAGCGTGGGAAGAACCGAGGTGGCGAAGCGCACGAGCCCACACACCGATGGATGATTGTCCACAAACTGCGCCGAGTCCAAGGTGCGCCGAACAAGCTTTGCGCCCGCCGTGAAGTGGGGGAGCATCCCGGCAGCCGCCTTCACCTCCCCGTTGGCGTGAATGTCGCCCAGCCGAAAGTACTGAAATTAGGTTTGCAACTCGGCCTGGTTGACCCTGGCGTGCAAACTGACCTTGACAGCCGAAACTGCGTCTACATCACCGCCCTCGTCGGCATCGGCGAAATTCCTCCTCTGGATGTCGACGCCCACGTGGCCCGACCCTGTAATGCCCGACCCGTCCGTGTGGCACAATTCGACCACTGACCACCCACTAGAGGTCGCGATGATCGACTCAGGGGCCGAGCCCACCATGCACTACGTCAATACGCAGCGCTCAAACTTTCGCCAGATCAGACACTGGTTCGGTCCTGGGACATGCGTCATGAATCTGGCGCATGAGTGGCTGCACTCAATCACCGACCAACCTGAGCGCAGGAGCCTTGGGTCAGAGTCGATCCCGATGCTCCCGACGCATCGCCGAGCTCCATCGAAGGAGCCGCTGGCAGGACGCAGGTACCAGAGAGCAGTGCCCTCCATGCGCTGGGCGGGCATTAAGTCCCGCGTATTTGACATCATGGCGCACGTGCACAACGCACAGCTTGGGTGCGCCAATGGCCACCACCGCCCTCAGAGCACCCTGGTATGTATTCGTCAAGGTGGATTTAAGGTATAAGGGGCTTGAGATTGGGAGCCGAGTTGGGTCCCTGCAGGTAGTTCAAGGAAAGGAGGGAAA
>CAUYUJ010015505.1:543284-552295 GCA_963575745.1 Prorocentrum cordatum
CTACCGCCCGGCGCTTCCTCCCTGGGGTGCTCGGGTGCCACGCCTGGTACACCGCGATGAGCATAAGCCTGTAAGAAAAAAGGGACTGGGCACCAAGCAGGGTCACCGCTAGAGACATCGCCACGATGAAGGCGTGAATTTGCAAACGGTTTGCTCTCTGGCGGCTCCTGTTTGGGGCGTTCAAGTGCCACGCCAGCTACATCGCGATGAATCTGGGACCCTGAAAATGAAACGCAATCTGAGCCACCAAACAGGCAGACCGCCTGGGAAATGCCATGATATGGGCGCGAGCGGGCAAACGTCGCACCCCCTGGTGGCCCCTCCCTCGGGGTGATCAAATTCCGCGCCTGCTACATCGCGATGAGCACGGGGCTGAGAGAAGAAAGGAACCTGGGCCACCAACCAGGCAAGTCGCCTGAGACGTCTGCACATTCTCGGCGCGCACGGGCAACTGTCCTGCCCTCTGGCGGCTCTTCGTGGGTGACCACGTGTCACGCGTGCTACATCACGATGAGCATGGGGCTCTGAAAAACAAATACGAATCTGGGCCACCAGACAGGCAAACCGCCTGAGACATCCCCGCAATCTGGGCGCGAACGGGCAACTGTCCTACCCCCTGGCGGCCCCCCTTGGGGTGACCAAGCGCCACGCCTGAGACATCGCGACGAGCACGGGGCTCTGAAAACAATGAAGCCTTGGCCACCAAGCAGGCACACCGCCGGAGACATCCCCACAATCTGCGCGCGCAGGGGCATACGTCCTACCTGCCTCGCGGCTCCTCCTTTGGGATTTTCAAATGCCACGCCTGCAACGTCGGGCGTGAATCGTCTGAGCTTGAGCGAGGTCTGAACGGATCTGAGTGTGAGCGAATACGTGTATGAGTGTCTGAGTGTCAGTGAGTTTGAATGTGACTGTATCTGGGCACGAGCGAGTCTGAGCGTTAGTAGGTCCGAGCTTGTATGATCTAAGTGTGGATGAGTCTGATCATGATGGAACTGGGTGTATGTGTGTGAACGTGTGATCTGAGTGCGGGCGAGACCGAGCATGAGTGATCTGAACGTGGTGAAGAGAGAAGGAGTTCAGAGATGAGGAAGTGGAGGCGCCCCCGTGACGACAATGATTCCGCCGTAGGGTATGCACAACCACCCACAGATGGAGACAACGGCTTCGAAAATAGCAGCAGGAGGATCTTCCAGCGCATTCTTACGATTTTCAGAGAGCGCTGGAAGAGCGAGTTTCTCAACTCCTCTTCCAGAGCCCCTCTTCCCCTCGGGGAGGGGCACCGCGGCGACCTGGCACCGCACGCCCCGCCCGTCGTCGCGGAAGATGGCCTCGCACACGCCTCCGAGGCTCCGAGGACGTCCGAAAAGTCGGACCCTTGCGGCGTCGCCTGCTCCGAGGCCCGGCAGGTCGCTCTTCCGCGGCCACTTTTGAGCAGGGACCGACCGTCCCGGCATTCCTATAGTCCGACCACGAAATATTCTTAGAACCACAAAATGCTCTACGAACAAAAATGATGTTCTTAGAACATAAACCCGATGTCTTAAAACAAGACACTCCCAGCCAGAAATATTATAAGGACATTTCTTCGTGGGAACCACCACACAAGGTTCTTAGAACATTGTCTGGTAGGGCTACAGGCGTAACCAGGACGCTTCGCCACTGCTTGACCCTGTGAACGCGCGGCCAGCCCCCGGCCGCCGGAGGGCGCCCCCGTCCGGGCCTTCGAGGCTGAGCGGGGCCGGCCAACCGCTCAAAAAAGCCAGCGCCTCTGGCGCGCGCTCCAAGCTGGCCGCAGGTCGGGTCGGGCGAAAGGGGGGAAAGCAAAGGGGGGGTTTGAGAATCAGCTCACGTAGCTGATTTTCCAGGCGCCTCCCGGAGACGCCCATGTATCGAGGAATAGGCCCAGGGGCGAGGCCGAAACCAGCTGCATGCAGCAGATTTCGTAACCCCCCCCCCCCTTCCCTGTCCCCCCCTTTCGTCCGGCCCGAGCAGAGGCCTGAAAAAACAGCCTCCGCCGCAGGAGCTCAACTTCGCAGGCGCCCCGCAAGGACTGCCCGGGCCCCGGCCGCGCGTGGCCGCAGGTGGAGGTGGAGCTCGGCGACGGCGGCCGGCACGGACCCCGGCTGCCGCGTCACTCTCTGCAGGCAGTCGCCCTCACCGGCGGTCGGGGCGAGGAAGAACTCGGCGAGCGGATCGAACTGCGGCAGCGCCCGCGCGGAGTGCACTTCGATGCGCGGGCCGTCGCGCGCCGCGTCGCGGTTGGTCGCTTCGCCCGCCGCCGCGCCGCGCAGGCGCAAGACAAAGGTGTGGTGGAAGGACCTGGCCTCCTCTTCGAGCTCCTTCCGCGCGTCCAGCGTGAAGGTCGCGCGCTCGCTGTTGAGAAGAAGAAGAAGAAGAAAGGTGACGTGCCCGCGTAGCTAGGGCCACACCGCAAAACAAATCTATCATCTGGTTGCGCGGTTCCCCGCAATGGCTGTCCCACGGCTGTCCTGTGGATGTCCCGTGGTTGTCACGCCCGCGAAGTGCCGCATAGGTTGTCATGTAATGTTTGTTGTTGTCGAAAGGGTCGTCCCGCGAGTGTCCTGACGCTCCCGTGGGTTGTCCTTTGGTTGTCCCGTGGGTTGGTCCGTGGGCTGCCTCGTGGGTTGTCACGTAAGTTGTCCCTTGGCTTACGCAGATCTGCATGCAAATCCAGTGCAATACACATTTGTTTTAATCCATAATAATGCAAATCAAAAGCGTAAATCGAACATCAAACTGTCATTCAGTTCAACATACAAATGCATTTGCAATCGATTGTAAATCACTCAGTAGTTCGGACTGTACCGACTGCACATGAACTTGTAATTCGAAATGCGGAAATAATTGTAAACACTTACATGCGAATCGAACTGCAAGTTGGAGCACGCATCAAATTGGAAACCGAATGCGCGTCGACATTAACATCGACACGAAATCATAATTCAAATCGGAATGCAAGTCAACATGTGGATATGATTCCAATCGAAACGCGCATACATAGAAATGAAAGTTATCCCCCCCGAGCCTCCTTATGACCCGGCGAGTGGACTATGAGGTATGAGTGTCGGAGCGTCTGGGCATGAACCTGTAAATGCGATTGGGCCTGGTCATTGATGGATTTGTGTTGAATATGGTCGCGGATGCGTCTGAATATGTACGGCTAAGTGCACGCGGGTTGACGCGGGAGTAAATCTGAATATGAATGATCGAGTATGCGTGAGTCTGACAATGAATGTGTCTGAAAACGATGCCTCCCAAAAGCCCTGAAGCTCCCCCCGAGACGGCTCAACTGGGCACGGAATCTTCTGAAGATGCCCCCCCCCCGAGAGGCCCACATTCCCCCAACAACACATGAAAACACATGAGGTGGACCTTCTGCCTGTGCCGTGTCCGATGGGTTCCCGAGGCCTCGAGATGGATCTAAGGTGGCCAAACTGGAGCCCCAAGAGGGCTACAAGACGGCCCCAGGAGCGCCCAGGAGTGCCCCGAAAGCGGCCCAAGATCACCCCGAAACGCGGCGTTTGGGGCTCCAGGGGGGCAATGCGAATCGGCCACCCCTATCTTCTTTGGTCGATTGCCTCCACGATGGCCCCCAAGACAGCTCCCGAGGTCCCCAAGGGGGACCCAATAGAGCCCCCGAGGCCTCCAACATGACCCTAGTATGGCCAGAGTAAGCTGCCAACAAGCTCCCCTAGCGAAAGACCCGCGGAGGCGTTTATGGTTGTCGTCTGGGCCAGCTCAGGCGCTGATCCCAATCTTCGGTTCGACGGTTGCCTCCCTCTTTGTTCCACGGCGTGCTCCCATAATTGCCTTACAGTGGAGGCCCGACCACAAGAAACCTTCCACAAGAAGCCCAGCCCTGAGATACCAGGACGTCCATGGATTTTTGGTGTGGGAACGTCGCGCTTTCCATAGCAAAGCCATAGAAACCCAAAAAAAGCCCAGGGCACCCTGGAGGCAAACAGGGTGTGTCTTGACATGGGCCTTAACTGTATCAATACAACTCGGTGCTGGATCGTTGTTGGATGGACTGGTGGGGATACGCGAAGCATCAATCTGTGTCGTCGGCGGCGAGGCAGAGGCAGTCCGCACCAGCGTGAGGCCGAAGCGTCAACCATACACCATTCTGACACCGAACACCTGTGGTGTGTTCCTATGGTAATGAAACGCGACTCCGAGTGCACCCCAAATGCCATTATTCCAATGGGATAGCGATGGATGGGCAAATGTCCGAAGCTGAACTTCATTAGCATGGGATAGTGCCCGAGCCGGATGAGGTGTCACATCGAACCTTGTGGCTCGATGTGTAGAAGCCGATATATGGGTTCCGAAAAACATATGCCATCACCACAGAGCAAGTCCGATAAAATGATTGAATGTGCGATGGACTTTAGATCCCAACAGCATACTCAATACATAATGACACATGTCTGCCACGGATGGGACCCCGCGCGGTTAGCTCGCGAAAGAAAGGATCAGTGTTTTAGAATAGAGAATACATGACCTTACATTCGGGCTTTCCATGGTGTGCTCTATGATGAGACCTCGGATGCACTAAAAACACATGTCGCCAAACGCTTTCCGTAGAACCTCAGCAGGCTGCCACAAGAGCGGGCGTGCCAACGACGCATAGAATGACCCAGACACCTTTTCCTCCTCGTTCTCCTTCTCTTGCCATCCTTCCTCCCCCTCCTCCTACTCTACCAGTCTCTCTCTCTCTCTCTCTCTCTCTCTCCGTGCTGCTCCTATCCCTCCCGCTCCTCCTACTTCTCCTCCGTCTCCTCCTGCTCCGCACACTTAGCCCTCTTGAATATGTGCCCCCTCATCCCTTCTCCGCTGGATCCTCTCCAACTCTCGAGCTTACCCCTCCTGAGCAGATTCTGAGCCCGGCGCCCACACCTCGTCTGCAGCTTCGGCCATCCTCGCCGCGACCGCCCGACTCCATCAGCCGCTGTCCCCACCCAATAGAACGAAGGAGAGACGAGAGATGAAGGAGCCGGAGCAGAAGATGCAGGAGGGTGAAGGGGAGGATTCTGAGGACGACGGGAGGATGATAGGGACGGGGGCGTCTCCCCCCTGATGTGCGTAGCTGAAAGTCGGCGGCGAGGGAAGGGGGGGAAGTGAGAAGGAGAAGGCCCTCTCAGAAGGCGGAGGGGCTTCTCAGAAGCCCTCCAGCCTGGAGAGAAGTTGTTCTGTCTTCGGGGGAGGCTTCGAAAACTTTTCTGACTACCTGCCAGACCACCCCAACCCAACCCGAAGACCCGAATTTCGGGTTTGGGGCGGGTTCCAGATGTGTTTTTTCCATGTCGCCCCCATCCCCCAACTGGAAATGGAGGGCAACTTGGAGCCTTCGGGTTGGGTTGGGTTGGGGTGGTTTGGTGGGTGGTGACTCTCAGAAGGCCGTGGGGCTTCCGAGCCTTCTGATGAGGCCTTCTCCTTCTCACTTCACCCCCCAGGCTCACCGCCGAGCAACACCCCCCGCCGTGCACCGAATGGCGCCACCGCTTCCAAATCCGCTGGCCCCTTGGGGTTCGTCGGCGTGTGAGGTGTTTCAACCCCCTCCCCCAACCCCCCCCCCGGGAGCCTGGTCCGGTCGATTTGGAGGGCGGGGGGGGTCCTCCGGGAGGTGGGTGAACGCGCCCGGGGGGGCAGAGAGGGCCCCAAGACAGACCAAGAGGGCCCCAAGAAACCCATGGGGCGGTCCACGAGGGCCACGAATCGCCGAAGGATCGATCCAAAACGCCCATGCTGGCCTCCCGAAAGCTCAAGACGCCCCAACAAGCCCCCAAGAGGCGCCCCAAGAGGGCCTCCATAAGCAAAACTTGTCCCATCCCCTTTGGAAAACATGCGTTTTTAGTGCATTCGTCTCTTGGGCGTTCACAACGCCCCAGACGGCCCGAGAGGCCGTGAAGATCGCACCAAGACGGGCCAAGAGGCACCCAAGAGGGCTTCAAGACGACCCAAGAGAGCCCCAAGACGGCCCAAGAAACCCCCAAGACGGCCCAGGAGGGCCCGCCCCAAGACAGCCCCAAGAGGGGGCCCAGAGGGGGAACCCGAACGGATATTTCGAGTCATCCTCCCCAAGACGCCTCTGGGTTGCCCCAAGGGGCTCCCAACAGACCCCCAGGGAGCCCCAGACCCCCAGGGAGCCCCAAGATGGCCGCATCAAGCCCACAAGAGGCCCGCAGGAGGCCCCCAGGAGGTTAAAAAAAAGCCTCCAAGACGCCACCGAGACGCCTCCCAGGAGACCCCATCAGCCATCCGAGTGGCCTCAGACACGCAACCCAGGCACGGTGGCGGGATGTGACAAAGGCCAATAAATAATCATTCGTAGGGTGTTTTGCCTGATGCCCTCAATCTGTATACGTAGCTTCTCGCCCGTTTCCCCACGCGTGCCCGTTACACATTTGCATCAAGTGACCATAGGAGCTAGCCCAAACTTGCCAGGACAATGGCAGTGCAGGCGCCGTTACATGTTGTGCGTGCAAACTACAGAGAATGCGCAACAAAAACAAGAAGCGAGTGCCCAGGCTTGAGGAGGACACGGGGGCGGGAACGAAGGGCAGCAGAAGGACGCGTGGGGCGCCGAACCGTCAGCGCGGCAGCAGCAGAGGTAAGGTGGCAAGGGGCAGAGGACCACGACGATGTGACGGGAGGAGACCGAAGAGTGTTGCTCTTGTCAATGGTGCGCTAAAGAGTCAGCGCCGCCTGCGCCATGTCGCCGCGGCGCTCGAACAAATCTGTTAACCTGCTTTGTAGTTAATGCAAAAACCGCGCAGGCGCCGCCGCGGCAGATCGTGCCGGCCCTGCTCCCCCGGTCCCTCCTCCTCCTCCTCCTCCTCTTCATCCTCCTCCTCCTCCTCCTCCTCCTCTTCCACCCCGTCTTCCCCTTCCTCCTTTTCCGCTTCCTCCGCCTCCTCCTCCTCCTCCTCCTCCTCCTCCTCCTCCTCTTCATCCTCCTCCTCCTCCTGCGCCTTTCCTCCTCCGCCGCCTCTGGACCCCTCAAAATGGCCAGGCTTCATTGAATCTGATGAGGACGTCACTCCGCTGGGCCCCCCAGCAGCCCTTGAAAGTGGCCACAATTTCGCAGATCGCAGCCCCTCCCAGGGATGGCGAGGTCTCCAGGTGGTCTGGGTACGACGTCTCTCCGCTGGACTCCCCAGCAGCCCTCGAAAGTGGCGACAATTTCGCAGATCGCAGCCCCCCAAGGATTGGCGAGGTCTCCTGTGGTTTGGGTAAGACGTCACTCCGCTGGACCCCCCAGCAGCCATCGAAATGGGCGACAATTTCGCAGATCGCAGGCCCACAACCCAGGCACGGTGGCGGGATGTGCCGAAGGCCATTCGATCCGCCGCCCCCTGTTGCTTGCAAGAGGGGTGCCTGGCGTGCTGAATCCTATCGTTTTTGGTTTTGGCTTTTTTCCCCAAAAAATCCCCCTGGGGCTCCGGCGCGTCCCGCCGGCCACCCGAAAGGATGCCGAAAATTTGCCTGGACCCGGCTCCAAAGGGTTTTCCTGGTCCAGACGGCTCCACGACGGCCCAAGATGGCCTCCAAGATGCATCCCAGACGGCCAAGATGGTCTCCAAGACGGCTAAGATGGCCCCAAGATGCCTCCAAGACGGCCCAAGATGTACCCAAGATGGCGTAAGGTAGCCTCAAGATGGCCTAAGACGGCCCAAGAGGCATCAATACGGCCCAAGAGGCCTCCAAGAGGTGCTCCAGGAGGGCCCGCAGAGGCCAAAATCATGGATGCTCTTTTTTTATACAAAAAAAATTTGGCATGTGCCTCTTCTCGGCATTCCGACAACTCAAGACGGCCCAAGAGGCCGCCAAGATCGCCCCAAGATCGCCCAGGAGCCCTCCAAGAGGGCCCCATGACTGCCCAAGAGGCCCCCAAGACGGCCCCAAGAAGGCCCCAAGACGGCCCAAGAGACCTCCAAGACGCCCAAGATGGCCTCCAAGACAGCCCCGAAGCGCCCCAAGACCACCCCAAATTGGTTCAGAAAGGCCCCCAAGACGGCTCCCGACGGCGTCAGACGTGCCAGGAATCCACCAAAATTGCCGAAGTTGGCTCGAAGCTGGCCTAAGACGGCCCAAGAGGCCTCCAAGAGGGCCTCCACGAAAGCCAGAAACGGCCCCAAACACTAATTTTCCTGCGGTTTTTGAAGGATTTCGACATTTGCTTCTTTTCGGCCTTCCGACGGACCGAGACGGCCCAAGAGCCCCCAAAGATCTCCCAAAGGTCGCCCCAGAGGTCTCCAAGATGGTTCCAGAACGGCCCAAGAGGCCCCCAAGACGGCCCCAAGAGGCCACCAAGACGGCCCCGGAGGCCTTTAAGACGCCCAAGATGGCCTCCAAGAGAGCCCTGGAGCACCCCAATAGGGCCCCAAGTCGGCTCAGAAAGGCCCCCCAAACAGCTTCCGACGGCGTCAGACGGGCCAGGAGCCCACCAAGACGGCCGAAGATGGCCCTAAGATGGCCCAAGACGGCCCAAGAGGCCTCGAAGAGGGCCTCCAGGAAGGCCCGAAGAGGCCAAAATCATTGATTTCCCATGAGTTTTTGAAGGAGGCATTTGCTTCTTTTCGGCCCTCCGACGGCCCGAAACGGCCCAAGAGCCCCCAAAGATCATCCAAGAGGCCCAAGACGGCCCCAAGAGGCGCCCAAGACGGCCCAAGAGGCCTCCAAGACGCTCAAGATGGCCCCGAAGACGGCCCAAGAGCCCTCCAAGACGTCCTCCAAGAAGGCTCGAAAGGGTCAAAATGGCCTCCAGACGGCCCAGAGGACCTTCAAGATGCCCACGTGTTCCCCGAAGGCTTTCCAAACCGATTCGGGGAACACATGGTCCGATAGCTTGGCAGATCTGGCCTCAACGTTCGGCCACATAGGCGATTCCAAAAAGGCAGGGGGCGGCGGTGATTCGCCGTAGGCGTCTTCGATAATCATTCGTCGGGTATGTTCACAGATGCGCTTCGTCTGTATACACGGGT
>CAUYUJ010015505.1:552395-599895 GCA_963575745.1 Prorocentrum cordatum
CAGCATCATCATCATCATCAGCATCAGCATCAGCATCAGCATCAGCATCAGCATCAGCATCATCATCATCATCATCATCATCATCATCTTCCTCCTCCTCTTCCTCCTCCTCCTCCTCCTGCTCCTCCTCCTCCTCCGCCTCCTCCTCCTTATCCTCCTCCTGCTGCTGCTCCTGCTGCTCCTGCTGCTGCTGCTCCTCCTCCTCCTCCTCCTCCTCCTCCCTCTCCTCCTCCTGCTCCTGCTCCTCCTGCTCCTGCTGCTGCTGCTCCTCCTCCTCCTCCTCCTCCTGCTGCTCCTCCTCCTCCTGCTTCTTCTGCTCCTTTTCCTCCTCCTCCTCCTCCTCCTCCTCCTCATCATCATCATCATCTTCATCATCACATCTCATCATCAGCATCATCATCATCAACATCCATCATCAGCAACATCATTCATCATCCACATCATCTATCATCATTCATCATCATCATCCATCAATCAGCATCATCATAATCATCATCATCAATCATCATCATCATCCATCATTATGCGCCTCCTCCTCCTACTTCTTCTCCTGCTGCTGCACTCCCTTCTGCTCCTCCTCCTCCTCCTCCTCCTCCTCCTCCTCCTCCTCCTGCTCCTCCCCCTCCTCCTCCTGCTCCTGCTCCTGCTCCTCCTCCTCCTCCTCCTCCTCCTCCTCCTCCTGCTCCTGCTCCTGCTCCTGCTCCTCCTCCTCCTCCTCCTCCTCCTCCTGCTCCAATGCTGGAGGGCGGGAACGGGATCGGGGCCTAACGGGTAGCAGCAGCAGCCGAGGGAGTATGAGAATGAGGAGGAGGAGGAGGAGGAGGAGGAGGAAGAGGACTAGTAGGAGGAGGAGGAGGAGGAGGAGGAGGAGGAGGAGGCCGAAAAGGAGGAGGCTGAGGAGGAGGAGGAAGAGGAGGAGGAGGACGAGGAGGAGGACGGGGCTGACGACCAAGAGGAATGAGAATGAGGATGGGGAGAGAGGGGAGGATGAAGAGGCAAGGGATGAGGAGGAATAGTGTCAGAGTAAGGCGTGTGAGGCCGGCGAAGACGAAGGGGCGCAGCAACCACAAGGTCCGCCACCCTGCCTTTCGGCACGGATGTGGGCGTGCCCCCGGGGTCCGTTCCCGCATCCTCCAAGCCCGAATGCTCGCCCCTGGGGGTTCCCGAAGGGCCCGGGCCCAAGCTTGCCAAATCTCCTCGGGCTCGCCGCGTGCCCCCTGGGCCGGGGCGCGGCCCCCCGCGCGACTGGCTCGGAGACGAGAGCCCCCCACCCCAGACGGGCTGAGGGCCGCAAGAGGCCTCCTAGACGGACGAAGAGGGCCCCAAGTCGCCGAAAGATCGCCCCAAGACGCCCAATCTGGTTTCGAGACAAGCCAAGCGGCCCCCAACAAGGCCCGAGAGAGCCCGGAGAGGCCTCCCAAGAGGGCACCAAGAGGCCAACCAAATCGATGCTCCATTTGGTGTTGTTGAATTTGTTTGACATTCTTGCCATTTCGGCTTCGCGACGTTCCAAGAGGGCCTGAGATGTTTCCAAGACTGTACAGGACGGCCCAAGAGGCCCCCCAAAAGGCCCCCAAGACGGCCCAAAAAGGCCCCAAGACGGCCCCAAGAAAGGTCCAAAAGGGGGACCACGAACCGTAACGCCGAGCCTTCCGCCTCACGATGCCCCCAGTAGGTCCCGAGAGACCCCCGAGAGGCCCCCACAGGCCCTCGAGAGGCCCCCACGGCGCCCCAAGAGGCCTCCCCAAAAAGGCCCAAAAGAGATCCCCAGAGGCCCCAGAACAGCCGCCACCAGAAGCCTCAAAACTGCCTCCAGGCCCCTGAGAGGCCTTGACGAGATCCCAACGAGCCTCCAAGAGGTCTCAGACCCAAGACTCAGGCACGGTGGCGAGATTGGCGCCAAGATGGCCTCCAAGATGCCTCCAAGACGGCCAAGATGGCCTCCAAGACAGCTAGGATGGCCTGAAGACGCCTCCAAGACGGTCCAAGATGCACCCAAGACGGCCTAAGATGGCCTCAAGATGGCC
This sequence comes from Prorocentrum cordatum, assembly GCA_963575745.1. Lineage (NCBI taxonomy): Eukaryota > Dinophyceae > Prorocentrales > Prorocentraceae > Prorocentrum > Prorocentrum cordatum. Next base: position 554,423 of record CAUYUJ010015505.1, read on the forward strand.
CAAGACGGCCAAAGAGGCCTCTAAGAGGCCTCCCAGACGGCCCAAGAGGACTCCAAGAGTTCCTCCAGGAAGGCCCGAAGAGGCCAAAATCATTGATTGTCCTCAGGTTGTCGAAAGATTTTGGCTTTTGCTCTTTTTCGGTATTCCGACGGCTCAAGACGGCCCAAGAGGCCGCCAAGATCGCCCCAAGATCGCCCACGAGGCCTCCAAGATGGCCCAAGAGGCCCCCCAAACGGCCCCCAGAGGGCCCCAACAGGCCTCCAAGACGACCAAGGTGGCCTCCAAGACGGCTAAGATGCCCCCAAGATGCCTTCGAGACGGCCCAAGATGCACCCAAGACGGCCCAAGATGGCCTCAAGATGGCCCAAGACGGCCCAAGCGGCCCCTAAGAGGCCTCCCAGACGGCCCAAGAGGACTCCAAGAGTTCCTCCAGGAAGGCCCGAAGAGGCCAAAATCATTGATTGCCCTCAGGTTGTCGAAAGATTTTGGCATTTGCGCCTTGCCGGCCTTCCGACGGCCCAAGACGGCCCAAGAGGCCCCCAAGATCGCCCCAAGATCGCCCACGAGGCCTCCAAGATGGCCGCATGACGGCCCAAGAGGCCCCCAAGACGGCGGCGTCCAAGACGTTTAAGGTACTCTCCAAGATGGCCCTGAAGCGCCCCAAGAGATCCCCAAGTCGGTTCAGAGAGGCCCCCAAGACGGCTTCCGGGGTCAAGAACGCCCTAAGACTGCCAAAGAGGCCCCCAAGAAGCTCCCAAAGGCCCCCAAGAAGCCCCCAAGAGGCCCAGGTAGGCTCCCAAGAGGCCTCCGAAAGGCTCCCAGGAAGCTCCGCAGAGGCCTTCCACGAGGCTTCGCAAGACTGTTCCCAAGAAGTCTCCTACTCCTACTCCTCCTCCTTCCCCATCATCCGCATCCTCATCCTCATCCTCATCCTCATCCTCATCCTCCTCTCCTCCTCCTCCTCCTAATCATCATCATGCTCCTCCCTCTCCTGATCCTCATCCTTTTGCTCACCCACGCGTTCCCCGAAGGCTTTCCAAACCGGCTCGGGGAACAACTGGCCCGATAGCTTGGCCAAGCTCTAACCCAGCTGTCGGCCACATAGACGCTTCCAAAGGGGCAGGGGGCGGCGGTGATTCGCCGTAGGCGTCTTCGATCCGCCGCCCCCCTGTTGGCTTGCCACAAGGGTGCCCGGCGTGCTGAATCCTTTCGCTTTTGGTTTTGGTTCTTTTTCCAAAAGAACTCCCCCTGGGGCTTCGGCCGATCCCGCCGGCAAACCGGAAGGGCGCGCAGAGATGCAGAACAGGTGGTTGCAAAAGAGTTTTTCGGCTCCAGACGGCTCCGAGAAGGCCTCCAAGATGGTCAAGATGGCCCAAGATGGCCTCCAAGTTCGCCCAAGATGGTCCAAGATGGCCTCGAAGACGGTCCCAGAGAGTCCAGGATCCCTCTAAGATCGCAAAGAAACTCCTAAGACGGCCCAAGACGGCCCCAGAGGCCTCCAAGAGGCCTCCAAGACGGCCCAGTAGTCCTCGAATAGATCCTCCAGGGGGTTCAAATCATTGAACTTCCATTGGATTTTGAAGGATTTTGGCTTTTGCTCCTTTGCGGATTCCGACGGCCCAAGACTGCCCAAGAGGCCATCAACATCGACCCCAGAGTGCCCAAGAAGCTTCAAGACATCCGCAGGACGGCCCAAGAGGCCCCCAAGACGGCCCCAAGAAGGCCCCAACATGGCCCAAGAAGCTCCCAAGAAGCCCGAGATGGCATCCAAGACTGCCAAGATGGCCTCCAAGATGCCTCCAAGACAGCCAAGATGGCCTCCAAGACGGCCACGATGGCCCCAAGATGCACCCGAGACGGCCCAAGATGACCTCAAGATGGCATGAGACTGCCCAAAAGGCCAACAAGAGGCCTCCAAGACGGCCCAAGAGCTCTCCAAGACGTCCTCCAGAAGGCCCGGAAGAATTGCCTTAGGTGGTTCAAGGATTGTGGCCTCTGCTCCTTTTCAGCTCTCCGACGGCCCAAGAGTCCTCCAAGATGGCCCCATGCCAGCCCAAGAGGCTCCCAAGACGGCCCCAAGAAGGCCCCCAAACGGACCAAGAAGTCCCCAAGACGCCCAAGATGGCCTTCAAGACAGCCCTGAAGCGCCCCAAGAGGGCCTCAAGTCCGTTCAAAGAGGCGGCCAAGACGGCCTCTGACGGCGTCAACCGGGCAAGCAACGCCCTAAGATTGCCCAAGAGGCACCCAAGAAGCTCCCAAAGGCCCCCAAGAGGCCGATGGAAGCCACCAAGAGGCATCCAGGAGGCCCCCAGGAAGGTCCCAGGAGGCCATAAGAGTGCCCCAAAAGGCCTCCTCCTCCTCCTCCTTGTTCCTGATTATCCTCCTTCTCCTCCTCCTCCTTCTCCTCCACCTCCCCCTTCTGCCCCTCCTCCTCCTCCTCCTCCTCCTCCTCCTCCTCCTCCTCCTCCTCCTCCTCCTCCTCCTCCTCCTCCTCCCCCCGCGTGCTCCCCGAAGGGTTTCCACAACGGCTGGGGAACACGCAGTCCGACAGCGTGGCCGGGTTCTGGCCACAACGTTCGGCCACCCAGGCGTATCCTCAAAGGCCGAAGAGACCTTTGAGGATACGCCAAAACGGCCGAGGAGGCCTCGAAGACGCCGAAGATGGCCTCCAGGACGGCCACTCCCCAGAGAGCGTAACATCGCCCCAAGAAGTTTCAAAAACGGCTCAGAGGACCACCTGAAGACTCTGCGGAAGTTCCCACGAGGCGCCAAGAATGATCCAATTGGCTCCCCAAAGGACTCTTTCTTCTCCCCCCCTCTTTTTTTATCCTACCCCTCAGCCCCGTCTTCCCCCTTCCACGTGTTCGCCGAATTTTGTCCAAAGCGATTCGGGGAACACGTGTTTCCATACTCTGGTCACACTCGAACCCCATTTTCGATCGCATAGGCGTTTCCAGTCCGCCGCCCCCTGTTTGCTTGCAACAGGGGTGCCTGGCGCGCTCAATCCTTTTGATTTTGGTTCTTTGAGGAAACTCACTGGGGATTCGGCCCGTCCCGCCGGCCACCCGAAGAGACCCCAAACTGCACATGTCAATGCCTTTCATGCCCAAGATGGCCCCAAATGGACTCCGAGATGCCTCCAAGACGGGCAAGATGGCCCAAGATGGCTTCCAAGTTCGCCTAAGATGGTCCAAGATGGCTTCCAAGACGGTCCAAGAGGGTCCGAGATGCCTCCAAGAGGTCCTCCACGAGGGCCCGCAGAGGCCAAAATCATTGGTGTTCCAGGGTGTTTGAAACATTTGGGCATTTGCTTCTTTTCGGCCTTCCGACAGCCCAAGACGGCCCAAAAGGTCCCCAAGATCGCCCCAAGATCGCCCAAGAGGCCTTCAAGATGGCCCCGTGACGGCCCAAGAGGCCTCCAAGACGACTCCAAGAGGCCCCCAAGGCGGCTCAAGAGGCCTCAAAGACGCCCAAGATGGCCTCCAAGACGGCTAAGATGGCCTCCAAGATGCCTCCAAGACGGCCAAGAAGGCCTCCAAGACGGCCAAGATGGCACCAACATGCACCCAAGACGGCCCAAGATCGCCTCAAGATGGCCTAAGACGGCCCTATGGGCCAGCAAGAGGCCTCCGAGACGACCCAAGAGCTCTCCAAGACGTTCTCCAGGAAGGCCCGGAAACCATCTGGTCCGATAGCTCGCCCGAGTCCGAGTCTGATTTTCGAAACCCACTCGGGCAACGCGTGGCCTGATAGCTTGGCCAAGCACAAACCCAACTTTCGGCCACGCAGGCGCTTCCAAAAAGGCAGGGGGCGGCGGTGATTCGCCGCAAGCGTCTTCGATAATGACGAGCAAGGCGTTCCGGGGCGCACAAGGAGAATCATGCAGGTGGAGCGTAGAGGGGGATGAGGGTCATGACGCAGGTCATCATTCATTCAGCATGCTAATGATGCGAATGGCAGACCGGAGGTAGGATAGAGCGACGGGGAAAGGACGGAAAGGAGGAGTAAGAAGGAAATAGTCATGACGAGGACGGTGGATGGTGAGAAGGAGGACGAGGAGCCAGGATGGAGGAAGAAGGGATGGACGGGTGGGGGGAAGGGTGGGAGTAGAGAACGAGAAGATACAGCAGGGATGAGAACCAAACCCTTCTCCATTCTTTCTATTCGAGCGTATGCCGCCACCGGTTCGCCCGGCGCGGGCTGCTCCCGGCAGATTGGGTGAAGCTACTGTCCTCCTCCTCCTCCTCCTCCTCCTCCTCCTCCTCCTCCTCCCTCTCATCCTCCCCCTCCTCCTCCTCCTCCTTCTCCTCCTCCTCCTCCTTCTCTTCCTCCTTCTCCTCCTCCTCCTCCTCCTCCTCCTCCTCCTCCTCCTCCTACCGCTCGCTTGTCTTCCTCATTTGTTCTCCTCCTCGTCCTCCTGCGGCCCAACCGGCCGTCCTCCTCCTGAATATTCTCCCTCCCAGTCCCCCTTCCCCTCTCCTGCCACGCCCCCCGCCCCCCCCCCTGCCGGCGGCCTGAACCGCTCGCCTCGCTGCCCCTGGCGCCCGCGCCGCCACCGCCTGTGGGCCCAGCGCTGGCCGCCTTGCTGCCCGCCGGCTCGTCCTCCTCGCAGGTGCTGGCGTCCCCGCCCTCGCTGCCGCTGTAGCTGCCTGGGCCGACATGTGGCGTTACCCTCCTCCTCCATCCTCCTCCTGCTCCTCTACCCACCTGCTCCTCCTGTCCCTGTGCCTCCACGCCTGCTCCAGCCCGTCGTCCCTCCTCACTTTCCCCCACCAACACCATCCTCACATATATCCCTCTTTCCTACTCATACGTCCTTGTGCCGCGCACCTCCTCCTCCTCCTCCTCCTCCTCCTCCTCCTCCTCTTCCTCCTCCTCCTCCTCCTCCTCCTCCTCCTCCTCCTGTTCCTCCTCCTCCTCCCAGGCCTCCGCTGAGGCCGCCCCTGGTTCTGGCCGCCAGGGGCCCGCGCGGCCGCCGCCGCTCTGGCAGGCCCGTCACAAGCGCGCGCTCGTGGCGGTCCTCGGCGGCTCCCACTGGCCGCAGGAGCGGCTCTGGAAGGAGGGCAAGGCGCTCGACGGCCGCTGCCGCCTGTGTGGAGGCAGAGGCACGCTGTGGCACAGGGCCTTCGAGTGCGACGCCTTGCAGCCGCTGCGGAGGGACGCGTGCTCGCCCGAGCTGCTGGAAGGGGCAAGGCTGGTGGCGCAGCGCGGGGATGCCGCGGCTGAGCTCTTCGCGCGTGCGGTCTGCCCCGACCCTGCCCTTGCCTTCCCCGCGGCGGCAGACGCTGCGCTCGCGGCCCCGCGCTGGTTCGGCGTGCCGCCTGGCTCGAAGTTCGCGGGCAGGGTCTTCGTGGATGGCAGCGCCAGGTTCCCCGCGCTGCGAGAGGCACGCCGTGCTGGCTGGGCTGCTGTGGTGCAGATCGGCCTCGGCGGGGAAGTCATCGGCGGGATGCACGGCATCGTCCCGTGGAGGTACGGACCCGAGCAGGAGGCCAGGGACGGCGAGGACTACGCGTTCCACATGCTGGCCCAGTACTGGCAGGCGTCGGACGACGGCGCGGGCCTCGAGGTCTTCTACGACTGTGCTGGCACGGTCGGCCTGGCGCTCTCGCGGGGCAAGGCCCTCGCGCCGCTGCAGGCGCGCCGCCACCTGTGGCAGGAGTGGTGGGCGGGGCCTGGCCTGACGGCCACAGTGCGCAAGGTCAAGGCGCACAAGGCGCTCGCCGCGGCGTCCACCTGGGAGGAGGAGCTCATGATCAAGGGCAACAGGGCAGCCGACCTGTGGGCCAAGAGGGGCGCCGCCCTGTGGCCGATCGACGAGGAGCTGGTCTGGTTCCTCCAGGCGTGCGCCTGGCGTGCGGAGGAGCTCGGGCGCCGGATCGGCGAGCTGGCCGCCACCATGGTGGACCACGAGAAGCTGGACTCCGACGGGGTGGTAGGCACGGCCGACCTCGTCTACGACATCCCGCAGGAGGCGCTGGACGCGGCGGAGCAGGCCGACGAGGAGGTGGCGGCGGCGGCGCTCGAGGCCGAGCTCGTGCATGGCCAGGCTCCTGCTGCTGGTGCTGGGGCTGCTGCTGGCGCGGAGCTCGGCCAGCCACCCGACGCCGCCGCCGAGGCCGCCACCGTCGAGCTCGAGGACGCTGCGGCAGCCGCCCCCGAGCTGCAGGCTGCAGTGGCAGGAGCAGGCGTGGCGCGGGAGGTGCGAGGGCACTGCATCGTCGTCTCACGCCTGGAGAACGGCGACGGGGCCATGGCCTGGTGCCTGAAGTGTGGCTGCCGCTTCTGGAAGAGGTCCCCTCCTGCAGGGACTGGCCTGCTGGGCAGCTGCAAGGGGCGACCTGCCCCTGGCGAGCGGGCGGCAGAGGCGAGGCGGTTCCTGATGCGTCTCCAGGAGCCGAAGAGCAAGGCGCGGCTCCTCGCCCCGCAGGCGCCCACGGCCGAGGAGCAGGCGCGGCTCGCGGTGGTGCTCCGAGAAGACGCTGGCGAGGCAGGCGGCGCTGGGGCCACCGCTGGGGCTGGGCGGCCGCCGCGCTGGGGGCTGCGGCCAGCCGTGGCGGATGCCTGGCAGGCGGCCGCGCTCCACGGCTTCGCCTCGCCCGCCGCCGCGGCGCGCTGGGCGCAGGCGCGCGTGGAGGCGGGCTGGGAGTCGCCCTTCGGCGACGGTGGCGCGGCGTGACCGCGCTTCGACGGCACCTGGTTTGGCCCGCGGGCAGGGCGCCAGGGGGCCGAACGGAAAAATGGCCTTCTCCTCCCTCTCCTCCTCTTCCTCTGCCTCCTCCTCCTCCTCCTCCTCCTCCTTTTCCTCCTCCCCTCCCTCTGCCCCTCCTCCTCCTCCTCCTCCTCCTCCTCCTCCTCCTCTTCCTCCTCCTCCTCCTCCGCCTCGTCCTCCCCGTCCCGTCCTCGTCCTCCTCCTCCTTCTCCTCCTCCTCCTCCTCCTCCTCCTCCTCCTCCTCCTCCTCCTCCTCCTCTCCTCATCATCATCATCAATCATCATCATCATCATCATCATCATCATCATCATCATCATCATTCATCATCATCATCATCATCATCATCATCATCATCATCATCATCAGCATCAGCATCAGCATCAGCATCATCATCATCATCATCATCAGCATCATCATCATCAGCATCATCATCATCATCATCATCATCATATCATCATCATCATCATCATCATCCTCCTCCTCCCTCCTCCTCCTCCTCCTCCTCCTCCTCCTCCTCCTCCTCCTCTCCTCCTCTGCTCCTCCTCCTCTTCCTCCTCCTCCTCCCTCCTCCTCCTCCTCCTCCTCCTCCTCCTCCTCCTCCTCTCTCCTCCTCCCTCCTCCTCCTCCTCCTCTCCTCCTCTCTCCTCCTCTCTCCTCCTCTCCTCCTCCTCCTCCTCCTCCCTCCTCCTCCTCCTCCTCCTCCTCCTCCCTCCTCCTCCTCCTCCTCCTCCTCCTCCTCCCCTCCTCCTCCTCCTCTCTTCCTCCTCCTCCTCCTCCTCCTCCTCCTCCTCCTCCTCCTCCTCCCTCCTCCTCCCCTCCTCCTCCTCCTCCTCCTCCTCCTCCTCCTCCTCCTCCTCCTCCTCCTCCTCTCCTCATCATCATCATCATCATCATCAGCAGCATCATCAGCAGCATCATCATCACCACCACAACCAACACCACCACCACAATCATCAGCATCATCGTCACCATCATCATCATCATCATCATCAACATCATCATCATCATCACCATCATCACCATCATCATCATCATCATCCACACCATCATCATCATCATCATCATCACCATCATCATCATCATCATCATCATCATCATCTTCAGCATCATCATCAGCATCATCCTCATATGCAGCACCATATTCATGTTACCCATCATCATCAGCAGCATCATCATAACCATCATCATCATCATCATCATCATCATCAGCATCATCATCAGCATCATCATCATCTTCAGCAGCACCACCATCAGCACCAGCATCCTCATCATCATGATTACCCTCATCCTCTTCCTCCTCCCTCCTCCTCCTCCTCCTCCTCCTCCTTCTCCTCCTCATCCTCCTCCTCCTCCTTCCCTTCCTCCTCCTCGTCCTCCCCCTCTCCTCCTCCTCCTCCTCCTCCTCCTCCTCCTGCTGCTGCACTGAAAGAAAGGAGGCAAGCGGACAAGAAGCGAGCAAGGGAACGAGGCAAGCGGACAAGAAGCTAGAAGACAGGGGGGAAAACTGCCGTGTCCCGTAGCACCGCGCCGAGGTCCTGCGGCGGCGGGAATTACTGCCACCCCGTCAAAATTGTGCACCGCGCCCCCCGGCAAGCAGACGGGGACGAGGGACGACCAGACAGAGAGGACGGGGACGGGCGAGACGAGCGAGAGAGGCCGCGGAGCCAGGAGAGACAGGAGAGCACGAGGAGGGAGGGACGAGGGACACAGGAGGGGAAGCAGGCACGCAGCGCAGAGAGCAAGAGGGGGGGGGGCGCGGGAGGAGGAAAGAGGGGAAGGCGGGGCACGCCACGCACGGACCTAGTGCCAGGGGCGCGGGAGGCCGGCCGCGCCGGCGAGCAGCTGCGCGGCTACCCCGCGCTGCAGGGCCGCGGCCAAGCTCTGGCGCAGGAAGGCCAGCGCCTCCGCGCGCCGGAGGCCTCCGGGCGCCGCAGCCTTGGCCCAGCGGCGGAACTCCGAGCCCCACCGCCCGCCTGTCTCGAGCGCAGCGGGCAGCAGTCCGCCTCCCGGGTAGCGTTGGTGTTTTGTTCGCTCCCGATCGTCGGCCGCTTGGCGGTCGCACCGAGACCTGGCCGCTGCCAAGCCCGGGTCTGGTGTGGTGACCTCGACCACGCTCACGTCGATGGCGAGGGGGCCGGAGCTGACGGGGTCGTGCGGCAACACCACGTCGAGGACTGCCCTCTCCATGGTGCCGTCTGCGCGCACGCGGTCCCATCTTGGGCACGCTTGCTCGGTGAGTGCCTCTTCCTCTCCACACTCTCGTTTGCACCACGCTGCCAGCGCGTCGCGGCATCTGTTGTGCCTGCGACAGAAGTCCGGACCCTTGTCGCAGCAGCAGGCGTGGCTCCCGTAGCGCTGGCGCGCCACCGATGCGCACGGGTGGTCCGTCCGGCGTAAGCGGTGTTGGCACGGCGCCCCGCCCTGCCCCGCTGGGTCCTCGAAGAGCAAGCGGCGGCGGTAGGCCACGCAAAACTCGTCGTCGGCCAGCGTGTGCTCGTCGCGGCGAGGCACTTGTAGCCACGCGCCCTCTTCCGCCCCCTGGCTGCGCAGAAGGCTCGCGCCCTCCGGGTCGAGCGCCTGCCCCAGCTGCCGGCGCTCCCGGGCCTGGGCCGACCGCGTCAGGTAGCGCTGGGAGGGCCCTCCGCCGGCACACCTGCGGGTGCCCGCGCGCTAGCGGGCCTGCGCAAGCACCGCGTGGAAGCCTGGGGCGGCGCGCTCTTCCTCCTCCTCCTCCTCCTCCTTCTCCTCCTCCTCCTCCTCCTCTTCCTCCTCCTCCTCCTCCTCCTCCTCCTCGTCCTTGTCCTCGTCCTCCTCCTTTTCTCCTCCTTCTCCTCCTCCTCCTCCTCCTCCTCCTCGCATCCGCTGTAGCTGCCTGGGCTGACATGTGGGGTCACCCTCCGCCTCCATCCTCCTCCTGATCATCCACACTCCTGCTGCTTCTGACCGTGCTCCTCCTGTATCTATGCCTCCACGCCTTCTCCAGCCCGTCGTCCCTCCTCACTTTCCTCCAAGGGCGCCCTCCTCACATATATCCCTCCTTCCTCCTCATCCATCATTGTGCCGCGCCCCTCTTCCTCCTTCTCGTCCTCCTCCTCGTCCTCCTCCTCCTCCTTCTCACCATCGCCCTCCTCCTTCTCCTCCTCCTCCTCCCTCCCTCCCTCCCTTTCTCCTTCCCTCCCGTCCTCCCTCCTTCCCTCCCTCCGTCACTCGGCAGCAAAACGCATCGGGCGGCCCAGCGGGCGAGGTGCGTCTGGACCCCCGGCGGCCCGTCCAAGGTGGGCCCTCTGCCCCCCCCCCCTCGGTTCTCCCCGGCGCCACCGGAATAGCTGGAGCTCGGGACGCGCGGCGGCGGGAAGCCCCAGGGCACCCCGCCAGGCACCATCAGGGGCATCATGGGCAGCATCGGATGGCGGCCGCCGGGCCCCATCGGCGGCATGCCGAGCGCCTTCGCCCGCCATGCTCCGGGGGAGGGGAAGGGAGTGCGTAAAGCAGGGAGAAGGAGTGCGCAAAGCAGGGGGCCGCATGGGAAGCAGGAGATCTGGACGTGAGGACGTAAAGGACAACGAGCAGTTGTATGAAGAAGAGCACGGGGTTGAGGGTGATGGAGAGCATGAGAAGCGAGAAGGAGGAGGAGGAGGAAAAGGAGGAGGAGAAGGAAGAAGGAGGAAAAGGACAATGAGGATGGGCAGTGGGAGAAGGGGGCTACGAGAGGAGGAGGAGGAGGAGGAGGAGAAGGAGGAGGAGGAGGAGAAGGAGGAGAAGGAGACAGAGCGTGCCCAACCAGGTTTGTCAACATCACATAGTTCCTGCTACCGCTGTTCACCACTGCTGCTCACTTCCTCTTGCCCTTCCTGCCCACAACTGCTCGACCTCCCGCAGGAAAAACGTTCTTCCACAGTCTGGCCGACGGAAACTTCTGCGCTGGCGGCCTGCTCAACCACATAGGCAAGCGCTCCGCGATCTAGCTGCGCTCTCCGCGGCCGGCGGAGGGGCAACCTGACCGACAGGCGAACAGCATCGACCAAAGAGCCTGCTTCTGCCAAGGGCAACGCCCGATGTAGATCCACGGACGTACGGGAGCCAAGCCTGTCACAGTGGTAGCGGGCGAGGACAAACGAGAACCTGCGGGCCCGAAGCCCAAGGGCGAAGGCAACCTTAGAGGGAAGGGGGGACCTGAGGACCCTGGACGCCCAAAAGACAATACGCGGACAAGAGGGGAGAAAATGCTGAGTGGTGTCACGCTCGGCGTGGCATTCGAAAGCGCAACCCGTGGGCCTCTGCATGCGACCACCAGTGCACCGCCCTCCGAACCGGGTCCGAAGAGCGGGGAAGGCCCGTGAGGATGGGACGGACTCCGAAGCGCACCTGACCGCACTGCAGTCATCCGGGGAAGATCGGAGACCGAGCCTGAAGTGCTGCCTGACCCTGCGACGGATCTGACACTCGAGAGGGGACGCCGGGCGCGCCTTCGCAAACGCCGGCGCAAACGCCTGCGCAAGACGGCCCTGCCAACGCGGGCGGCCAGGCCCCGCACGACCACCTGGGAGGCGCCCGAACCAGGCTCCGCGCGGCGGCCCCTGGGCGTCCGCGCAGGCGAGCAGCGGATGGGGATGGCGAGCGAAGGCCTCTTCGCGCACGGCCGCGGCCGACCGGCGAACCTCGGAACGGCGGCGCGGGGCTCTCAGACAGCCGCCGACCCGCCTCCCAGGCTCCGGATCCGAGGTCGAGAGAGGAGGGTGGTATGATGCTGTTCCCATCGTACTTAAGGACCACATCCCAGAAATAATCTCGAGCACCCGGAAGAGTGTCGAAAGAGCGTCGAAACAGTGTCGGACGAGTGTCTCCCAGGGCCCGACACGCGAAAGCCCTAGAGTTTCGGTACTTGTTTTCTGGTGCTCGAAATTCGTCATGGCGATCAAGGCTAAAGTAGGCTGGAACATCAGAAGGGTAGTATTCATATTGCGCACTTGTGGAGGATCGCGGGGTGGGTCGCGGGGTGGGTCGCGGGTGGTTCGCAGGTGGGTGGGTCGTGGGGGGGGGGCGGCACGCGAGGACTACGACAACACAGTCGACAACGATTCTCACCGCGGGCACACACTTCAGGCCGCGCCGGCACATAGGACCAGGTCGTGCACGCGGCAGTGGCCGAACTCATTAGAGCCCCCGCGCCGGTCGGGAGGAGGCTCTGTGGATATGCACGCAGCCCCGCTGGCCCAAGGGACGCGCATTCCCAGGGGTGGCCACCCAGGCCGACGAAGCAGCCCAGAGCAACCTTCGTCAAAACTACAGTTGGGGCGTTGACCTAGGGAACGATAATTAAGGAACGAGGCCCCTTTTTCCCGCAAGTTAAACTTCGATTCCCCATCGAGAGCCAGAGGAAAACCTAAGGTAGACTGTGCAACAACTCAGGAACACGGAGCCCCTCCCAAACGAAAAAGGTTCTTTCCTCAGCGCCCCGACTGTACCGCAAAATCTCGCCAGCGAGGTTCCACCTCAGCAGGAGCAAAACGCACGCACTCGGCGACAGGGTCAGAGAGCTCCTCCCGGAGCAGGACAGCTGCGCATGTCTTGGTTTTCAGGCCGAGTTTAGCCAGACGAGATGCCAGCATGCTGATGCCAGGTGGGTGTGCCAGTGCTGCCCGCACATGCGGGCACGATTCCTCTGCGCGGCCCGTGGACGCGACGCCCCGCGCCGCGAAGAAATGGGCTCGCACAAAAGATGAACAAAGTGCCAGAGAGAGAGGGAGAGGGAGGACAGCCTTGCGGCGCTCCCGAGACAGGCCAAAAGAGGAAGATCCCGAGATGACCGCGGGCGAATAACCACGGACTGGAATGACTGAAGACAGCCGCCGCGAGCTTCATGCCCCTCGAGGATGGGAGCAGGCTGCAGAGAGCGCAGCATCCAACAAATCGGCGGATCAAGGGAAGGGCTCGACGAAATCGACAGTAAGCAGAGCAGGACCCTGAGAGGGGTCGCCGTTGCATCGCCAGGCACCCGTTTCGGAAGAAAAGCGACTGAAGAAAAGCGCCAAACGCAGGCGGCACGACCCCTCAAGCAGACGAAAGAGGACATGATGCACGACCACAGGGCCCTCGCCATGCTTCCAGCACGCGAAAGCGGAGACCACAAGGACCCAGAGCCGACGACGACACGCGAGAGAGGCACTCCACAATCGAAGCCAAGGACGGAGGAGGGAGGTCCCGACGGTCCTTCGAACCGAGAACGAATTTCTGCACGCGCCGCCGCTCGGCGCCACCATGGAGCGGGGCCTAATTCGCAAAAATCGGGGACCAAAACGGTGGGGACATTGGATAAGGAACCCTTAGATAAGGAGGCCAGGGTCCGGAAGCCGGTGGAACTCCAATCGTGGATCGGCCATGGATATCATCGCCGCCCTCCTCAGATAAGGAACCCTCCAAGGTCTGAAGCCTCCTGGGCACGTTCCTGAACCAACGCCCTTACCGTACCCGTGGAGCTCTGTGGCAAGCCGCCCCCAACCCTGGGTCCCCACAGCCCTCGACGCCGCCGCGAGCAATGCCTCCCCCCCGAAGCCGCGCCACAATCGCGCCCGCCGCGCGAGCGCAGGCTTCCGCGCCGGAGTGCGGGTCCGCATTCCGCGTCTCTGCTCGCGCCGCGCGGTGTTTTATGCGCCCCTTGCGTGTGCAAGGACGCATGCTCGTTGGACCAGACAGAGTCGACCAGCGAGACATAGCCGCGCGCCAGGACAGACAGGCGGGAACGAGACCGTGGGTGTCGCGCAGTCAGCGGGTTCACTGTCCTGCCGAGCCACGCAACGCGCAGTGGGCCCAGCAATCATCGCTCTCGAAAGCGCGGCACACGGCTGGGCGCTTGATTGGAGGCCCCTGCGCGCGCGACCCGCTTCCCGTCGGCGCGTACTTGTAGTTGTCGGCTCTGGCGTTTCAGGGGTATCGCGTCTGTCAAAACCAACAAATGCATCGCACTCGGCCGCGACGAGGTGCAATAGATGGGTACCGAAAACCCTTGGCGAGGAAGAGGACGCGGACGGGAAGCCTCACACGCATGTGGCCGACTACTATGCATTGGCACCGAAATGAAAGTGTGATCACTCAGAAGTGGACCGTTCCCTAGGGTTCGCCACATCGGGAGACCCTCTGACTCCTTCACAGAGGACCCAAAGGGGGGAGGCAGTGAAACACCTGCCCATGCAGACCTCCGACGGGGCACCCTGATGCCACCTGGCGGGGGTCTCAGTGGAAACCTTAACGCGCAACTTCCGTATTTGGCTCCAGCGACGAGCGCCAACTCCAGCTTCTCTGCCCTTCGCAATATTAGATACCCTCCCAGCACGGAACCAACCTCCATCGGCGAAACACGGACAGGAGAAACTCGCTCAGCTATCTTCCGCTAGACCTCCGAAAAGGAGGCGTTGGGATACCAAGAGAATGGAGGTCCAATGATGAAACAGAAAGTTGGGGGCCCGAATCAGCAGGCACTGTGAAAGCGGCCGGCAGCGACCTCATCCACCAAAATTTCAACTGGGGCCCCCCATGGGAGCGAGGGACATGGGTGGCCGCCCCGCCCGCCTTGGAGCCACACTTGGCACGGGCCCCTTCGCCGGGAACCTCCCACAGAGGCCCGAGACAAGCCGAAGAGCAGCTGAGGCCAGGCGCATCCACTCCTTAACGGAAGCTGGGCTGGGGCACCGAGGTGAAGCGTGAGCGACCTGCCGCGCCGAGGGCCCTCCAGCCTACGCTCTTGCCCGAGCTGGGAAGTGCGCGCCTCGGGCCAATCTCTGGCGGGGGCCGCGACCTGGCTGGCGCCGGCATTCTCGCGGGCGCCGATCGTGAAGAAACAGCTCTCAGCACAGCACGAACTGAACAGTTGGCGCGCTGGCGCACTTCAGAGGCCGCGCGCTGGCCACCGTGGGCCCTGCGCATTCGCGCGGGGCGCGGCATGGGCAACGGTGCCAATCGCCCGCAGACGACGCCGAAGAGCACGGGGATCATGGTGTCAAAGCGCACGAGCGTTCCACGCGACGTAAATGGCCGCCCTCCTTCCCGCCCAAGCGCAGTCAATGCCACTCAACCTGCTTCGGGGAGAAGAGACCTTTCCCGAGTTGAAATATGCAGTCGGATTCGATGTCCGCGTCCGACATGCCAGTCCGATTGGTTCCACTTGACCTTGGGAACGTCGGGCGGGGAGACTTCCACTCTCGCAATCGCCCCCCCAGCGATGCGATGACATTCCTCCTGGGCGGTCAACGTGCATGCGGTGCTCGGGCGATAACTCCCGCTCGATGGCCTGTTTGAGTCGCTGCTTGAGTGATCGGCTAGCCCTCTCCCTCGCAGCGTCGTTTCGGTCCATGTCCCGACTGGCGAAGACGTCGATCTGTCCACCGCTAGGCCCAAACGCATGGGATTGCCGCCAAACGCCAGCACGAACACGAAGACCGGCATGAGTCTGACGCGACCTCGCCTGAATGGCAGCCGCCACGGGGCCCTCGGAGCGGAGCAAGAACGACCTGCTGAGCTGAGGGCCCTCCAGCATGCGTTCTTGCCCGAGCATGCCAGTTGCGCGAGCCAGACCTGGCTGCATTCGGCAATCAGACTGACGCTGACCTCATCACGCGTACCCACAGTGAAAATGGCGCCGTCGATCTCCCTATCCTACTCTGCCGCGCGCTCGACTGCAGCCCTCGGAGGTGTAACTTTGGCCAGATCGATCGAGCTCCCTCTCGAATCGCTCGAGTCGCGTCGCCAAGTCCTTCTGGGCCCCAGCCGCCGCATCTACGCGCTCAGCAGTCGCGACCAGTTTGTCGAGCACCTCGCGCATCCGCGCGTTGACGATGTGATTGGAACTCCCAAACGCAAGAGCGGTGGCCTTCTGTGGCGCCCAGGCAACGCCTTCTCCAGGTTCCTCGCGCGATGACGAGAGATCTCAGATAAGCTAGCGTCCCTGAACACTTTGAACACGGATTATTAAGACGCGCCCACAGCATCGCGAATGGAACCACCAGTCCACGCATTCACGCCATGGGGCCACTGCCACGCCGAGCGAGCGAAGTGCGGGACATCGCTGGACGCTGCGCGCGCGCGACCTCATCCCGCCGCCGGCGTGCTAAGAGCTCCGCCAAGGCCAGGTGCATCACCCGCAGCACGAGCAGCGGGAGCAACCTCTTGCGACGGGAAGGCGACGGCATCATCCAATTCGCGCAGGTCCTGCCAGGAAGGCGCAGCACCGCCCGCCGCTCACATGTCATCGCCCGACCCGGCTGCTGCCAGAGTAGCTGCGGCCGCCGCGGCGCGAGGACTCTCTCCAGGACCCCCCGACCACGCCGAACGCGACGCTGAAACAAAGTAAGAGGAAGAGGTGAATGAGGGCGAGATCCCGGTGGAGTGGTCCTAGGTAATGAACGTGAGGATTCGCGCGCTCTCGACCGCCTCGGGGAACTCCGCCCCGCGTTTCCCCATGTTCATTGACGCGGTCGCGCTGTCCTGACTTGCCGCCGCGGGCGCCCCCAGGCATAGCTCCGAGCACGAATTGGCGAACATGTCTCCTGCCGTGCGCTGGCGCGGCATGGGGGCGCCAGCGTCGGATGGGCGGGAAATTTCGCCGGTGCTGCGAGCGCCCACCAGCGACCTTGCAGTGCCGGGCTGTCGCAGGTGGGCGCTCGGAAGAGTTGAAGCTGCGCTGCCCAGATGGCCCGACGCGTGCGTTACTTCAGCCAAAATGGCTTGAGTCAAAATCGCTACAGAGGAGCAAAGAGGAGTTCGGCGACCCTGGGGGGCGCGAGTTTGCACCGGCGCCAGACGAGGGCGCGGGCAGCTGCACTCGCCGAGGCTAAGCCCTCGGGCGTCGGCGCCGACTGGATCTTCATTTTGTTATCAGCATGAAGCGCTAGCGCGATGCGTTGGCGCGTGCGACGCAGCGACGCGGCGAGGCGCAAGCAGCCTGGGGGCCCCGGCCGCAAGACGCGAAGGTCGAGCGGGGGAGAGGCCGGTCGGGGGGCCAGGAGGGGCTCGGGAGGCGGGTGCAGGAGAGGTAGTAAGAGAAAGCGCCCGCGGCTAAGGGGCAGCCGAAGACGCGCGTCCTCGGCGCATGCGCGCGCGTTCTGGCGGCAGTGGCCCACCCTCTACTGAGGGTCATGGGGGCGGCCCATCGCCAGCTCGGACGGGGCCCCTGGAGGGCCCTGGATAACGATTCCCATCGCGCGGAGAGCTCCTCGGGAGGCGGCGGCTGCATGCTCCAGGACGCATGGCGCTCCGCGATCGCGACGGCGATGGGCGATGCAAAGCTGGCCTTGCGAAGCGCGCCGGGAATCGAACGCCGCGCGCGGGCGCGGCGCCGCGGGTCAGCGGGCGCTGCTGCCGCGACCTCGGCGCGGCTCGATTCGCGGGCAGCGCGGGTCGCATGGGCGGGGGAGATGCAGCGGCGCTGGCCAGAACAGAGGCTGGAGTAGAACTGCATTATGGCGATGGGCTGTGCCCAGAACGTCGGCGACCCACGTCCGCTGTTCTGGCGGTGGAAGTTGCGGAAAACGCTTCCACCCTAAGCAGCGTCGCGCAGACGAGCAAACACCTCCTCCCACTCGCCGCGAAGCGCGATGGAAGCGGAGCGAATTGCTTCGGCGACGGCGACTACCTGCAACGAGGTAGGGGCAGGGGCTGGGGCACAGCCGGCCATCGCGATCAAATCAACCATGCGAAACAAGTTGGGGGGCACGGGCCGCATTTTGTGACAGATGCAGAGCTCGCGGCGAACAGTGGACTGCTCGGCGGGAAATAACTGCACAACGTAGCCGAGCGTGGAAAGGGCAGGTGTGTTATATCAGCGAGCGGTGGCGCCGCTGCCAGACTGAACGAACTGCAGACGACATCCCGCCGACGCCGTTTTTTTTGGCCCTGGAACGAGGCCAAAGGACCCGGGGCTGTCCCGATGCCTGCGGCACGCCCCACGATCCAGAACTCGCACCGGGAGGGTGCAGACGCGGAAAGCAGGGAACGGGCCTGGGCAATGATGGCAGGGCTGGCGGCATCCCAGGGCGGGGCGACCACGCCTGTGCGGGGCTTCAGAGAGAGCCAAACGAGCTCCTCAGCGGCGGCGAGGGGCTCAGCAACGCGGCCCATCAGCTCGAACCTGCTGCGCAGAAGCCCCAGGTCGTCAGCGCAGGCGCCCTCGTGGCCGAGGGGCGGATCGGGCGTGCCATCGTCGTGTTCGACGGAAGAGGCGATGTGGCGCACCAGTGGGTCCATGCGATCGCCCGCGCTGATCCGCTGGCATGGCAGCCCTGGGCAATGCTGGACACGATGGCGAACGCGATGTGGCGGATGCCGTCGACCTTGACGAACGAGGACGGGGCGAAGTACACGGCACGGAAGAGGTTGAGCATGCTACCAGGGGTGCCCAAGTGCTGTAGCGTCGTGAGCAGCCAGGCCCTGTCCAGCGACGGGAACGCGGCGGCGAAGTCGAACCTGATGAACATCGGGTGCTCCAGCGTGGCGTGAAATTGGGGGCTGATGAAGACGCGGTCGATCGCGGACGCCGCGTAGTCAGACTTGTTCAACCTGGAACGTCACCCTGACACCCTCCTCGGAAACACCCGAACTCCCACACCCAAGAACGTCACGAAACCTACTAAATCAGAGACAGGGGGCCTGACTGTAATGCACTGTCCCTGGGTGCGTGGCTGAGCTGGGGTTCCGCGCTTCGGATTGTGGTTGTTATTGCGTTGTTGTCGTCGCACTCGCCCGCGTCCCGACAGTGACCCACCCACGACCCACCCCGCGACCACCCCGCGGCCCACCCCGCGACCAATCTTGCGGCCACCCGCGACCCACCCACGTTGCCTTGACGAAAGAATCGACGCCTGCGGCGGGCTCGTTGTGCAAGATGTAAAAAAGTCGACGCCCACGGTGGGCTTCTTCAGAGATCCGCAGTCTGCCGACGACCCCGCCCCCTCTCACTCTTACAATGCGGATGCGACCGCAAGAAACGCTTGCCAGAAACCCAGCCCTGAAGACTCGCCCGCAAGGTGCACACGGGGGAGGAGGACCCAGAGCACCCTGAACGCAGCAGCTCCTCCAGCGGCCGCGGAGAGTCACCGCGCAGCTCGCGGAGTGAAGAAGCCCACGGTACCCTCACGAAAAGCACTTGGTTTCTTGATGTGCGTCCCCACTGTATCCGCAGCTGCTGGGTGCGATGTACGTGTTCCACCGACTCCACGAACGGGGTTGGAGGGGGCGCAGCTCAACCCGGCCAGAGCCCGCGCGCTGGACCTCGGTAGAGCCTGTTTGCGACTGCTCCTGGGGACCATGGGCCCCTGTAGGTGAGCTCCAGGGCCATGAGCGGAGGAGGCGGAAGAAGAGGCGGAGGAAGAAAGGAAGGGGGATGAGGGGGATGGCTTGACGGTGAACCAGGACGTTTTCAGAACTCGAGGGGGGCTCCAGAAGTGGCAAGGATAGAATGGACGAGATGCGAGCGTCACGCGGCCTGCAACGTCATTTGCACGCCGAGTTGTACGCTGCTGCTGAGGGTGCTGCTGAGAAGGTTCAGCCCGCCATCGCCGTGCGGGCAATCCTGAAAGGGGGGAGCTCTCCTCCTCCTCCTCCTCCTCCTCCTCCTCCTCCTCCTCCTCCTCCTCCTTACACACCTGCTGCCCCCGTATTTTCCGCTCCATCTCTTCCTTCCTGTTCTCATTCGCTGTGCTCCTCCGCCTCCGCTTACTCATGGGCAGAGGAGCGCGAGAGGACCTGTTGCCGCACGTCCCCGGAAGGGAAGGCACCTGATGCAGAAGACAGAAGGGAAGACACCTACTACCGGGTCATCTCGACGGCCCTGTTGGTTCACCGTTCCCCCCGATTTCCAATCTTGAAGGTGAAATGGGGTGAAAAGAAGAAAAGGGCGTGGCAAAGAAGGGGAGTAGGGGGCCCGCTGGTGAGTAGATTGAAGCCTGCCTCTCCTTCCCCTCCACATCCAACAGCCAAAGCTGTTCCTGCTTCGCCGTTTCATCGTCCTTATCCTGCAACCCGTCTGTTTCCTTCCCAGCATCTTTCCCTCCTCCCAGGGACGACCTCTCCGTCCTCCTCCCTCTCCTCCTCCTCCTCCTCCTCCTCCTCCTCCTCCTCCTCCACCACCACCACCACCGCCGCATCGACTTGAACAAATCCCAGATCCAGCTGGTTCACATTATATTCCTCGGGGGATATGTTTAGCATCGAATTGAACCTGTGCAGATCCCAGATTCAGCTGAGCCCATGTAGATTACATTTGGGGTCGAAGTATAACCGTGTAGTAATGTATGGTATCCACATCCAGCTGGTTCCAATTAGATCCCCATTGGAATTCAAGTATAATCTACTTGGTGCGAAGCGGATCCTAGATCCACTTATTTTCACTATAATTCTCTTGCACAGGGTGTCTAGAGCTCCGACCACTTTATTTCGGCACCGCACCCCCCCTCCTTCATCATCATCATCATCATCATCATCATCATCATCATCATCATCAGCATCATCATCACATCATCATCACCATCATCCTCACCATCATCACCATCATAATCACCATCATCATCATCATCATCATCATCATCATCATGCGCCCCCTCCGTCTCAGCGCCCTCCCGCGGCTCCAGCGCCCGCCCAGTGCCCCCTCCGCCCGACCACTTTATTTCGGCACCGCACCCCCCCCCGCTCCGCCCCCTCCCCCGCGCCGCCTCAGCGCCCCCCCGCGGCTCCAGCGCCCGCCCAGTGCCCCCTCCGCCTCGACCACTTTATTTCGGCACCGCACCCCCCCCCCCGCTCCGCCCCCTCCCCCGCGCCGTCTCAGCGCCCCCCCGCGGCTCCAGCGCCCGCCCAGTGCCCCCTCCGCCTCGACCACTTTATTTCGGCACCGCACCCCCCCCCCGCTCCGCCCCCTCCCCCGCGCCGTCTCAGCGCCCCCCCGCGGCTCCAGCGCCCGCCCAGTGCCTCCTCCGCCCCGACCACTTTATTTCGGCACCGCACCCCCCCTCCCCGCTCCGCCCCCTCCCCCGCGCCGTCTCAGCGCCCCCGCGCGGCTCCAGCGCCCGCCCAGTGCCCCCTCCGCCACGACCACTTTATTTCGGCACCGCACCCCCCCTCCCCGCTCCGCCCCCTCCCCCGCGCCGTCTCAGCGCCCCCGCGCGGCTCCAGCGCCCGCCCAGTGCCCCCTCCGCCCCGACCAATTTATTTCGGCACCGCACCCCCCTTCCCCGCTCCGCCCCCTCCCCCGCGCCGTCTCCGCGCCCCCGCGCGGCTCCAGCGCCCGCCCAGTGCCCCCTCCGCCCCGACCACTTTATTTCGGCACCGCACCGCGCCCCCGCTCCGCCCCCTCCCCCGCGCCGTCTCAGCGCCCCCGCGGCTCCAGCGCCCGCCCAGCGCCCCCTCCGCCCCGACCATTTTATTTCGGCACCGCACCCCCCCCCGCTCCGCCCCTTCCCCCGCGCCGTCTCAGCGCCCCCCCGCGGCTCCAGCGCCCGCCCAGTGCCCAGTGCTCGCCGCCGTCGCCGGCCCTCTCACCACCCCCGCTCAGCCCTGCCCCTTTCGCCCTCCCTACCCGCCCCCTCTCTCTTCCCGCGACGCCGCCGATGCCGTCGCCGCCGTCGCCACCGACGCCGCCGCCGTCGTCGCCGTCGTCGTCGCCGCCGCCGCCCCGGGCCGAAAGTCTGGTCTGTGGGGGAGGCCCCCATTCAAGTGGCGCATAGCCGGCCCCCGAGAATACACCCGACAGACTCTGCGTGCAAAGCGACTGCCTTGGACAAGCGTTCGCAACACAAGGCCGCCGCGCACTTTGCACCGCGAGCCCCCAGCAGCTGAGTCCGCTCAGTAATTTCTTCCAGCCCTCCTTGGACCCTGGAGGCCTCCCCTTGGAACCCTCTGTAGGCTTCTCGGGCGTCAGTTGGAGGCTTCCTGGGAACCCGTCAAAGGTCTTTGAAGCCATCTTGCGGGGGACGGCCCTTGGAGTCTCCTCGCGCTCGCCCTCTGGAGCCCCTCTTGCGGCCCTGTTTTGTTCACTCCTTCTGCGATGTCTGGCATCCTCTCCCCCCCCCCCCCCTCCTCCTCCACATCCTCCTCCTCCCCCTTCCTTTTTGTGCAAGAGCCATGGCGCACGTGCCACTTGTTCCAATTAGATGCCGAATGGATTATAATTCGAAGCGAATTGGGACGGGGCAGATCCCATATCCAGCTGATTACAATTTGATTCCGATTTGGGCTCGCATTAAAGTCTTACTGGCATTTAGCAGGTCCCAGGCCCGGCTGACTCAAGCTGCTTTCCTATTAGAACCAGATCGGACAGAGATTCCTGAACTTATGATAAACGGAATAGGGGCTCGGTGCATTGCAGATCCACCTGAATCCAAGTGGGGTTCACGTGAGAGTCTGCACTATGTAGATTTGAGCAGCTCACAGATCCAGCCAATTCCAAGCCGATTCCTACTGAAATTGCATTCGAATCGGCTTGGAACTCTGCAGATCCCATATCCAGATGACTCCAACTCGATTTCGACTGGAATCGAGTTAAGATCGAGTTGGCACGGGAAAGATCCCAGAGACACCTATTTCCATTTGGATTCCTGTTGGGATCGAATCACCATCTACCTCGAAATGGCAACATCCCAGACCCAGCCGTTCCCGAGTAAATTCGTATTGGAATATGGTTCGACCCGAGGTGGACGTGAGCAGACCCCAGATCCAGCTGATTTCGATTTGTTTCCGACTGGAATTTACTTCGAATCTACTTGGACTGGAGAGGGTCCTCGATCAAGCTGGTTCCCGCTTGATTCCGAGTGGGATCGAATTGAAATCGAATAAGAATTGCGCGCATCCCCGATCCAGCTGATGCAAGTAGGTTCCAGCACAGGAAAGCAGAGGATAAATGACAACTAGGAAAGATGGAGGAGCAGAATCGGATGACAAGAAGGCGGACTACCAGTAAGAGTACGAATGAAGAGCTCAAAGACGGATGCACCATGAATGGGTGCTGGGGGGGTGCGCATAAACACACACACACACGCACACACATATACATATACACACGTATACATACATGCATACATACAGACATACATACATGCATACAGAATCGATGTGCACATATACACAAGAGTGTATGCATGTCCGCCACCTTGTCCCTGGCACGAAGTGGAGCGCCCCAAGGCTCCTGCAACACTGAGAGGGCTGCTGCTGCTGCGGCTGCAGCCAGAACTACGAGTCTTCAGAAAGGCTGGGCCACTCGTTTTCCACACCAACCCGGGGGCTGCTGGAACCGCTCTCGTCGGCCCACCCCGCCCAGGAGAACCCCAAAACAAGCCCGGATGGCTCCAAGAGGCCCATCAAAGAAGGCCCCTAATCGCCCCAAGACGCCCACAATGGCCTCCAGATGTCCCAATCAGCCTCCAAGACGATACAAGATGCCTCCAAAAGGCCGCCCAAGGATGCCCCCAGAGGCAAACATCACTGATTTCCAAGATGTTCGATGGACTTTGGCGTTCTCCCCTGTTCGGCTTTCCGACGCTCCAAGACGGCCCAAGAAGCCCCCAAGACCATCCCAAGACGGCTCAAGAGGCCTCCGAGAGGGCCCCAAGACGGCCTACGAACGCCCCAAGATGGCCCACGAGGCGCCCGAGACGGCCCAAAACGGCTCCAAGACGGCCCCAAAAAGAGCCCAAGAGAGGGAACACGAACATAAAACCCGAGCCTTCAGCCCCAGGAGGCCCCAAGAGGTGCCCAAGAGGCCCCAAGAGGCCCCCCAAAGGCCTGAGGCCCCGAAACGGCCTCTAAGAGGCATCCAAACTGCCTCTAAGAGCCCCCCCCCCCGAGCAGCCCCCCACGAGATCCCAACGAACATCCAATAGGCTCTATACACAACCCAGACACGGTGGCGGGATGGGGCGGAGGCCATCCGATGATGATGATGATGATGATGATGATGATGATGATGATGATGATGATGATGATGATGATGATGATGATGATGATGATGATGATGATGATGATGTATTCAAGTAGATGTGACAATAGATCTATGCATGTATGTATGTAGATGTACGCGTTTATACATAGATATACAGATATACACAAGTACCCCCTTGCCGAATACATTTGCGACGATGCCTCTCTTAAATATGTTTGTTCTCCTCTCCGTTATGCACTATCAGGACTGCTCGATGTTTGTGCTGTTGTTTCCGAATGTTTGACTCCCAATCTCCTTCTCTCTGGCACATGTGCGCACTGCGTTTGCATTGATAAGTCGTTATGCTCCCGAATGCTCACTACCTAGTTGGTTTGTAATGTCTCTTTCTCTCTCTCTCTCTCTCTCCCTATCTCTGTATCCTTCTATGTGTGTGTCTATATATATGTGTGTATGTAACTGCGTCTCCCCAACCCCACCCTTTAGTCTTTGACGGTCCGCCAGCGTGGAGGGGACGGGAAGGAAGCAGAATCTCTTCTTCTTTTGGAAAGAGACTCCACGTGGTATGGGCTATGGCCACCCGGCGGCCACGGGTGGCAACGTGGCGAAACCTCGCCAGACCCACCCACCCTACGAGGCGGCCCCGGGCGGCAACGTGGCGAAACCTCGCTAGACCCACCCAGAGTACGAGGCGGCGACGAAGCGTCCAAAGGCTGCAACGTGGCGAAAGCTCACCAGGTCCGCGCACCGCACGAGGCGACCACGATGCGGCCACGGGCGGCAACGTGGAAATTCCTCTCCGGACAGAACCGAC
Source organism: Prorocentrum cordatum (assembly GCA_963575745.1). Taxonomy (NCBI): domain Eukaryota; class Dinophyceae; order Prorocentrales; family Prorocentraceae; genus Prorocentrum; species Prorocentrum cordatum. The sequence goes on from CAUYUJ010015505.1 coordinate 578,862, forward strand.
CCCTGAGTGATAGAAGCGAGAACACCAAAGAACAGACACTGTTTGGGAAACGTATACATTCTATCATGTGCTATATGCTGTCATTGTGCCCGTGGTCGCGAGTACCCTCTCCCTCTCTTTTTCTATGCTTCGTGTCCCTCTCCCTCTCTCTCGCTCTCTCTTTTTCTCCTCATATTTCTCTGCTAGTCTAGTTACTTGACATACCCTACCAAATCGCTGTGCTTTCTATCATCGACTATTTCCCAAACAGTGTTTGCACTCAGGGGTTCTTATTTGTGTTAAAGAACCTGGACTGGACAATCGGATTGGCGGCTATGTTGCCGGCGTCGCCCTCCCGTCGCCGCCTCATCGCCGCCAGTCGTCAGGGCCTGAAGGTCGGACTTCTGGCTATGTTGCCGCCGTCGCCGGCCCGTCGCCAGCTCGTCGCCGCTGGTGGTCTGGGCCTGACGGCTGGACAGGCGGTGATGATGCCGCCGTCGCCAGCCTGTCGCCGCCTCGTCGCAGTCGCCACCGTGTCGCCGCCTAGATTGCACAACGTAGATCGCACACTTAGATTGCACAACGTAGATTGCACCACGCAGATTGCACCACGCCGGTTGCACCACATATCCCGCGCCCCATACGGATTGCATCATATCGATTGCACACACAACATTGCACAACACGCGTTACACCACACGCACTGCACCACGTCGATAGCACCACGTCTATTGCGCACCATATATGTCGCACCGCGCAGATTGCAACGCAAGTAATGCACAACACAGATTGCACACCATATCTTGCAGCACATTGATACTAATTTTCTAAGAAGAGAAAAGACTCACCCCCGGTTTATCGACCCCCTTTTTCGGATTGCAATGTACTTTTGTTCCTGCCCCACCGCCCATCCTCAATATGAACCCACAACATCCCCGCCGAACCCATATCGACACCCCCCCCCCATCCTCTGCAAAAACCTACTATGCGTGCGCACTCGTTGACCGACAATCATTCATTTCCGAAGATCCCTTGCAAACATCGGGACGGAATGCACACACGCTTGTCGTCGCGCGCGCATGCCAGAATTCCTCAAAAACCTTCGGCTTCGGAAAAATATCAAAATCGAGCTTCAACAAAACAAAATTAAAACACATGGTCCCGCAACGCTGATTTTCAAACGGACAAAAAAGTGCGCGCACGACTTTGCGATTTTTTGGTGCAACAAACCATGGCTTGTTTTCGGAGGCTACTACCAAACGGGCTTCGCGCGCGCGCATGACGAAGTAGTTCGAACGCCCTTGCGCGCGTGCCGTCGCGAGCGCGCGCGCCGTCGCGCTCGCATGCCGCAATCCTTCAAAAACCTTCGGTTTCGTAATGACTTCAAAACCGAAGATTCCCAAACACATTCAGACATGGCTTCGCAACAGCAGTTTTCAAAACAAACTTGCGCGCGCGCTCTTGCAAATTCTTTGGGGATCCATCTGCTTCCTAAATGTTCGCGGAATTCTGCAAAACGGGTCTCTGGCGCTGCAGCCGGCAGCATTCGCACGCCCTTGCACGCGTGCTGGGGGGAGTGGACACGATCGGTGTCAACTAAAACCATGCGGGCCACTCTCGCGCGTCGGCCGCGCGCGCACGCCGACCTCCTTCCAAAACCTTCATCACCAACGCGACGACGCCGTCATCGTCGTCGGCGTGATCAGCACGCGCTTTCGTCGGCGCGAGTATCGTCACCAGTATCGCCACTATCATTATCGTGTCTACCGTAGATGGCATTGCCATGATACCGCGCCCGCCCAAGTCGCCGACTCGCAGTGAAGTGGCCGCTGGGATGCGCCCAGCGGTCAGCGCCATCGTGGGCGCGTCGGTGGCGCCAAACTAGCTGGCCGCTACGCGCCCGTGCTAGGGTTGGCGCGGCCGCAGAGATGCACCATCCAACGCCAAGCATGCATCGCAATCGCCACCGCATGAGATATTTGCAACAGCGTGTGAGTGCACAACTTACTGCGAACAGCCATTAATCCTCCTTTATTCTCCTTTCTACAAACAGAATAGGATCTACCCCCCCCCCGGCGTTATCGGCTCCCCTTTCGGATATGTAAATCATATACGATTCTGACCACATGTCCGTCCGAAATATGAAATCGCAACGTCCCAGGCCCGCCGGACACCCCCCCCTGAGGTTCCCTGGTAAAAAAAAAAACACTATGCAGTGACATGTATTGTTCTAACATAGCACTTTTTCGCGACTCCCTTGCAACAAATGTGACGAAGCGCACACGCGCGCGTCGTCGCGCGCGCATGCCGGAATCCTTCAAAAACCTTCGGTGCCGGAAAGATGTGGCAATCGAGCTTCCAAAAAATATACAAAAACACATGGTTTCGCAACACTGATTTGCTAACAGAACTTACGCGCGAGCTCTTGCGAAATCTTGAGAAAACCACGGGCTTTTCAAGATTCTCACAAAATGCTACCAAGCGGGCTTCGCGCGCGCGCGCATGTCGAAATCTGTCGAACGCCCTTGCGCGTGTGCCATCGCGAGAATCCTCTGCAAAACTCGGACGAAGTGCAGACGCGCGCGCCGTCGCGCGCGTACGCCGAAATCCTTCAAAACCCATCGGTTTCGGAAGGATTTCAAAACCGTGTCAACAAAAAACATTCAAAAAAACACAGTTTGGCAACACGGATTTTCGATCAAAACGTGCGCGCGCGCTCTAGCGGCGTCGTCGTCGTCGTCGTCGACGTCCTCCCTCCTCCCGCGTCGTCGTCGTCGTCGTCGCCTACATCGTCCTCTGTCTTTCCTCGTGTCCGTCGTCGTCGTCCTCTTTGGCGTCGTGGTTATTCCCGTCGTCGTTGTCGCCGTGGTCGTCCTTCTTCCTCCTCCCTCGTGGTCGTCGTCGTCCGTCGTCGGCGTTTCGTCGTCGTCCCTCCTATTTCGTCGTCGTCGCCGTCGTCGTTGTCTTGTCGTCGTCGTCATCCCTCCTCCCTCGTCGTTGTCGTCGTCGGCGTCGCCGTCCCTCCTCCTTCTTCGTCGTTCGCGTCGTCGCCATCCTGCCTCTTCCCTCGTCGTTGTCGTCGTTGTCGTCGTTGTCGCCGTCGTCGTCCTTCCTCCTCCCTCGTCGTCGTCTTCGTTGTCGTCGTCGTCGTCTTCGTCGTCGTCGGCGTCGTTGTCTTCGTCGAAGTCGTCGGAAACGTCGTCGGTGTCGTCGTAGTCGTTGTCGTCGGTGTCGTCGTAGTCGGTCTGAAGAGGTTTTGCAAACCAAGTTGCGGGTGGGTGGGTGGGATGTTTGCAAGAGCGCAAGATGTGTCAAATCATTTCTAAAAACATTAAAAACAGAATGGGCTCTACCCCCCCCCCCGGCGTTATCACTACACCCGCGTCCGATGTAAATCACATATGATTCGGACCACATGTCCACCCTAAATCTGACATCGCAATGTCCCAGGCCAGCAGGTATCCCCCCCTGAGGTTCCCTAGAAAAAACAGTATGCGGTGACTTTGTTTGTTCTAACATGTCAGTTTTTCACAAACCCCTTGCAACAAATGTGACGAAGTGCACACGCGCGCGTCGTCGCGCGCGCATGCCGAAATCCTTAAAACACCTTCAGTGCCAGAAGGATTTCGCAATCAAGTTTCCAAACACCATACAAAAACACTTGGTGTCGTAACACTGATTTGCTAAACAAGCTTACCCGCGAGCTCTTGCGAAATCTTAACAAAACCATTTGTTTTTCAAGATTTTCACAACATGCTACCAAACGTGCGTCGCGCGCGCATGCCGAAATCTGTCGAACACCCTTGCGCGCGTGCCGTCGCGAGAATCCTCCGCAAAACTCGGACGAAGTGCAGACGCGCGCGTCGTCGCGCGCGTACGCCGAAATCCTTCAAAACCCATCGGTGGTTTCGGAAGGATTTCAAAATCGCGCGTCCAAAAAACCTACAACGACACCAGGTTTCGAAACACGGCTTTTCAACAAAAGCGTGCGCGCGCGCTTTTGCAGCGTCGTTGTCGTCGTCGTCGTCGTCGTCGTCGCCGTCCTCCCTCCTCCCGCGTCGTCGTCGTCGTCGTCGCCTACGTCGTCCTGTCTTTCCTCGTGTTCGTCGTCGTCGTCATCTTTGGCATCGTGGTCGTTTCCGTCGTCGTTGTCGCCGTGGTCGTCCTTCCTCCTCCTCCCTCGTCGTCGTCGTCGTCGTCTGTCGTCGGCGTCTCGTCGTCGTCCCTCCTATTTCGTCGTCGTCGTCGTCGTCGATGTCGTCGTCATCTCGTCGTCGTATTCCCTCCTCCCTCGTCGTTGTCGTCGTCGGCGTCGCCGTCCTTCCTCCTTCTTCGTCGTTCGCGTCGTCGCCGTCCTCCCTCCTCCCTCGTTGTCGTCGTTGTCGTCGTTGTCGTCGTTGTCGCCGTCGTCGGCCTCCCTCCTCCCTCGTCGTCGTCTTCGTTGGCAACGTCGTCGTCGTCTTCGTCGTCGTCGTCGGCGTCGTCTTCGTCGTCGTCGACGTCGGCGTCGTCGTCGTCGCCGTCGTCGTCGTCGTCGTCGTCGTCGTCGTCGTCGGCCGTCCTGCTTCCCCGGCTTCTTGGGGCGCTCTTGAGACGCCCCCGAGGGCTCCAAGACGACCCCGGAGCGATATATGTGCTCGGTCCCGCATGGGTTTTGCAAACCAAGTTGCGGGCGGGTGGGTGGGATGATTGCGCGAGCAGTGGAGTTGACAACTTCAACTTCGGCAAGTGATTAATTGCACCCTGTAGACTGCACCGTATAGTCTCTTCCACAGAAGTTGCACACCATGGATAACATAACATGCATGATCTACCCCCCCCAGAAGTAACGACTCCATTACATACGATTATGTCGCATCGTCCGCCCTGAATTTGTAGTCCTACCACCCCAAGCAGGCTGGCAACGCGCCCCCCTCATCCTCAGCACAAGATACTATGCGCGCGCATTCGTTCCATCAGTTTGCAAAACAACCTTGACAACAAAAAGAAAAAACACGAAGTGCACACGCGCGCGTCGTCGCGCGGGCATGCCACAATTTTTCCAAACTTGCGGGTTCGCAAGGGTTTCAAGATCGAGTGCCCCCGAAATATACATACATATATATATATATATACATATATATATATATGTATACACACGTATATATCAGAGTGAGGGGACCGAACGGTCATTCATTGTCCATGGGCGCGTGGCTGAATAGGGAACTTGTGGTGAAAATTATGTTTGATGCGTTGTTGTTGTTTGTTGTCGTCGTCCCACCTGGGACCCACCCGCGACACACCCCGCGACCCACCCCGCGACCCACCCCGCGACCCACCCCCGACCCAACCCGCGACCCACCCGCGGCCCACCCGCGATCCACCCGCGACCCACCCGCGACCCACCCCGCGACCCACCCGCGACCCACCCCGCGACCCATCCGCGACCCATCCGCGACCCACCCGCGACCCACCCCGCGACCCACCCGCGACCCACCCCGCGACCCACCCTCAAAGGAGGAGAAACCAACAGGACCCGACAATTGACGTTTAGTAAACGGCCCCCTGCGTTTACTAAACAGCCCTGCCCTGTTCGGTTCATTCCTTGTGTGCGTTCATATTATGGGATGGACTTTCTGCCCGCTACACCCTCGACCCACCCACGACCCAACAGCGACCCACCCGCGACCCATTTGCGATCGACCTAACCACATTGGTTTAGCGAAAATATCGGCGTCTGCGGCGGGCTCATTGTATAATTTGTAAAGCTTTGGCGCCTGAGTCGGGCTTCTCCTGAGCCTCGCAAACTGCCGACGTCCCCGCCGCCCTCTCACTGTTGTCCGCATCTGCGGGGTGCTACGTACAGATATATATATATATATACACATATATATGTATATATATATACATATATACATGCATACATACATTCATACATACATTCGTAATACATTTTCCGATTCTCATATTCTTATTACCCAGACCCCCCCCTGAACCGGACCACCCCCTCCCAAGACACCCCAAACGCCCCAGCCCTCCACCCAACGAGCGCCCTGGACGCCCTTTCGGAGTCCCGGCGGCCTTCCGGGCAGTTGGATGCCCCTGCCGATCGGAGCCCACGGGCCCCAAAAGGGCCCCAAGATGGCCCATCAGCGCTCAAGGAGGGCCCGCTATGGTTTCAAGACTGCCCACGAGGCTCCCACGACGGTCCAAGAGGCCCCACAAGGGACCCCCAAGAGCCACAAATCGTCCCATTCCCTGAGGAAACGTACGCTTTTGAAGATATTAGCCTTTTTCCGCTTTCGCAGCGTCCACGGCATCCCCAGAGACACGCAAGATCGCCCCAGGACGGCCCCCGAGGCCTCTATGAGCGGCCCAAGGCGGCCCAAAAGAGCTCCAGGACGGATCAAGGGAAGCCCAAGGCGACTCAAGAGAGGCCCCAGAAGGCCCCGAGAACTCCCAAGAGAGCCCCAAGAGAGCCACAGGAGGCCCCCAAGAGTGTCCCAAGAGGTCCCCGGAAAAGCCCTTGGCTGGCCCGGCCTCCCAAAACGGCCAAAGGAGGGTTCCGGGACGGCCCAAGAGGGGCCCAAGACGGCCTAAAACAGCCCCAAAAGGAGTCCTCTGGTCCGGAAAGTCACCAGGACCTCAAACGAGAGCCCACACCGTTCCAACATAGCTTCCAGCAGTTCTCTTACGCCCCACGAGGCCGTAGTTCGCAGGACGGTGGTTCGAAATGACCTCAAAAGCCCCACAAACGCCCAGGACCCCTCCAGGCATTCAGGAAACGACCAATCGTCGTCGCCGCCGTCGTCGTCGTCGTCGTCCTACGCAGGAGCAGGAGATCTCGGCCTGTCATCGCGGGCTGCCGCCTCATTATTGCGCAGCCCGCTTACTGACGCCCCGAGCGCTCGCTCCCGCGGCCTGCCCGAGAGGAGGAGCAGGAGGAGCAGGAGGAGGAGGAGGACGACGACGACGAGGAAGGGCCAAGTTTCTGAGCGCTTCTGGTCCCATCGGGGAGCTTCCAGAGGCCCTCGAGAGACGAGCGCCCCATCTGCACTTCAGACGAGAGCCCCATCGTCGTCGTCGTCGTCGGCGTCGTCGTCGTCGTGGTGGTTGTGTTGGTGGTGGTGCTGGTGGTGGTGGTGGCGGTCTTCGTGATCGTGGTCGAATTCGTAGTCTCGACGCCCCTTCTGCTGAAACACGCGATGCCTTATTGTTTTTGTTTCCGAGAAGCGTCCGAAACAAGGCGCATGGCACGAAACGCACATTCAGTCTTGTATACATGTCTACAGACGTATATATATATATATATATATATATATATATATATATATATATGTATGTATGTATGTACGTACGTACGTACGTATGTATGTATGTATGTATGTATGTATGTACGTGCGTATTTATATATATATATATATCTATATATATATACATACATATATATACACGGTGCGGTTTTTTGCAAGTCAAAATCATACCAAACCTTTAACCCGCGCTCTGGCAAATTCTTAAGAAAAACCATCGGTTGTTCAAGATGTGCATCACCTGCTACACGACGGGCTTCTCGCGCGCGCATGACGAGACCGTTCGAACGTATTTGCGCGCGTGCTATCGTAAGAGCCCCTTGCACCAAGTGGGACGGAATGCCCACGCGCGCGTCGTCGCGCGCGCACGCCGGATGATTTTTATATAGAAAGCAAGGCTTCGCCAAGATTTCAACATCGAGTTTACAGAAAACGTATAACAAACTCATGGTTTTGCAACGCCACTGCTCCCCGCCCCCCCCACAAAAATGCGCTCGCGATTTTGCGAGTTGTCAAAAACATCGTGCACACTTTAACATGTCCATTAAATTCTGGCAAACGGGCCTCTCGCGTCGCATGTCGAAATCATTCGAACGCCCTTGCGCGCGCTTGGGGGCACGGCCCGCTTCAAATGATACCATGCGGGACACTATCGCGCGTCGGCCGCGCGCGCGCGCCCGTCGAACTCCTTCCAAAGCCTTCATCACCGACGCGAAAACGCCGTCATCTTCGGCGGCGTATTCAACAGCGGCGCCGTCACTTGCCTTACCGGCGTCGATGTCATCATCGCCACCAACATCGTTCCTATCATCCTCGTGTCTACCGTCGTCGACGTTGCCATCGTACCGCGCCCGCCCAGGTCGCCGACTCGAATTAGTGTGCCCGCAGGAAACACCCAGCGGTCAGCGCCACCGCGGCCGCGTCGGTCGCGCCAAAATGCCTGGCCGCTGCGCGCGCGAGCATGCGAGGTCTAGCGCGGCCGTAGAGATGCACCAGCCAACACCAAACACTCATCGCAATCGCCGCCGCATGGGCTTGTGCAAGCAAAAGTGTGGGTGGGTGTACTGGATGATTGCGTGGGCAGCGGGATCGACAATTTACTGCGAACAGAAATTTACCCTCCTTTCTAAAAAGAAATAGACTGTACCCCCCTGGCGTTATCGCCCCCCCCCTTTCGGGTATGTAAGTCACATGCGATTCTGACCACATGTCCATGTCTCAGGCCAAATGGGTTCCCCCCCACATTATGCGATGGCATTTGTTGTATTGACATAGCACTTTCCACGAATCCCTTGCAACGAATGTGACGAAGTGCACACGCGCGCGTCGTCGCGCGCGCATGCCGAAATCCTTCAAAAACCTTCGGTGCCCGAAGGATTTCGCAGTCGAGTTTCCGAAAAACATACAAACACACGTGGTTTCGTAACACTGATTTGCAAAAAAGCTTACGCGCGAACTCTTGCGAAATCTTAAGAAAACCATTTGGTTTTTCAAGATCCCCAAAACATGCTACCAAACGGGCGTCTCGCGCGCGCGCATGTCGAAATCTGTCGAACGCCCTTGCGCGTGTGCCGCCGCGAGACTCCTCTGCAACAACCGAGACGAAGTGCAGACGCGCGCGTCGTCGCGCGCGTACGCCGAAATCCTGCAAAACCCATCGGTTTCGGAAGGATTTTAAAATCGCGCGTCCAAAAAACCTACAAAAACACAAGGTTTCGTCGCAACACGGATTTTCAACAAAAGCGTGCGCGCGCGCTCTAGCGGCGTCGTCGTCGTCGTCGTCGCCGTCCTCCCTCCTCCTGCGTCGTCGTCGTCGTCGTCGCCTACGTCGTCCTGTGTCTTTCCTCGTGTTCGTCGTCGTCGTCCTCTTTGGCGTCGTGGTAGTTTCCGTCGTCGTTGTCGCCATGGTCGTCGTTCCTCCTCCTCCCTCGTCGTCGTCGTCGTCGTCGTCCGTCGTCGGCGTCTCGTCGTCGTCCCTCCTATTTCGTCGCCGTCGTCGTCGTCGTTGTCGTCGTCATCTCGTCGTCGTCTTCCCTCCTCCCTCGTCGTTGTCGTCGTCGGCGTCGCCGTCCTTCCTCCTTCTTCGTCGTTCGCGTCGTCGCCGTCCTCCCTCCTCCCTCGTTGTCGTCGTTGTCGTCGTTGTCGTCGCTGTCGTCGTTGTCGCCGTCGTCGTCCACCCTCCTCCCTCGTCGTTGTCTTCGTTGGCGACGTCGTCGTCGTCTTCGTCGTCGTCGTCGGCGTCGGCGTCGTCGTCTTCGTCGTCGTCGACGTCGGCGTCGTCGTCGTCGCCGCCGTCGCCGTCGTCGTCGTCGTCGGCCGTCTTGCTTCTCCGGCCTTCTTGGGGCGCTCTTGAGACGCCCCCGAGGGCTTCAAGACGATCCCGAAGCGATATCTGTGCTCGGTCCCGCATGGGTTTTGCAAACCAAGTTGCGGGTGGATGGTGGGATGATTGCGCGAGCAGTGGAGTTGACAACTTCAAGTTCGGCCAGTGAACTCGCACACCATAGATTGCACCACGTAGATGGCTAAAACACCACTGTTTGGGATCCAAGCTAAATCTAACATATTGAAAATGAATAATCCATGTCCTCTGTACTGAACTCTGCCCTCTACTCATGGATACGTAAACTATTCTCTATGCATCACCTGTTCTGCTGACGGTGGTCGCGAAGACCCAAAACCTTGTCTACAACCGAGAACTCGAACATATGGAAACGACCCGGAACCAGGAGCCCGGGAAACTGACCACATCGGCGGAGAACCTGGAATCGGGAACCTGGGAACCCTACCACCCACTGAAATCGGCCGGACTTTCGGCAGAACCTTGAACCGAGGAACCCGGGACCCAAGCGAGGTACCACTAGGACCCCGTCAGTGCAAACACACATAGGGGAAATACGTAATGACACAATCGTTTGAGCCCTCGGAACTCTTTCCATACAAGAATGAATTGTCGAGCTGGAACGATCCGTGAGGGTCCTGGGGTGGCCAAATGGGAAAAACGCCCCTGAAGAACACCGCATCGCACGTGCCCAAAAACAGCCGTATCAAGAACACCCGTCGCACGTGCCATTCTTGCTCAACCCGAGGTCCTTCGTCCGGTGGTTGTGGCCGCAAGTACTGCAGACCTTGGCGGGCCACAGAGCACCAGGGTGGTCAGGCAACCCCCTTGCAGGAGGTCGGGGGCCGAGAGTTCTGGAGAAGGGGGAGAAAAAGAAAACACCGAGGTCATGGGAGCAGTCGGCGCCAGAAGAGCCGGGCAGCGGGGGAGGGAGGGAGGGAGGAAGAGGGAGGGAGGGAGACGCGGCGACTGGGAATCACAAAGGTCGGCTCGAAGGAAGCGGCGGAACGGGGAGGAGCGACAAGGACCAAGGAGGAACGAGGAGGGGCTGGGGGAACATTGAAAGGAGTAGTTAGGGACGGGGAGCGAGGAGCGAGGAGGGAGTGGGGAGAAGGGCAACGACGCACACCTCTGGAACAGCTGGAGATCGTTTTTCCCCAAGCAGGCTCGTCCAAGGGGTTCTTACTTGGTTGTAGGCTGGTGCCTCGGGGGCTTACTTTGCCCGTTCCCCGGAGATTCCTCGGGTTCCCCTTGTTCCCTGGTTTCCCTATAGGTGCCTCATGCCAAGCAGTGCCACTGGGGTCGTTGTGAATCCATTGGAGGCGATGTTTGTTACAGGGCTGAACCTAAACGGTATTTTTCGTTTTCGTTTTGTTTTCGTCTTCCCTCGCTTTTGTCTCGAATCCGCCTTTACCGCAAAACGAAATCGAAAAGGAAACGGCCCAGGAAATCGCCAAAAACACCGTTTAGGTCCAGCCCTGGTTTGTTAACTGGGGGGGGGGTCTCGGCAGGGGGGGGGGACGGGAATGGCGGCCCGCATGCGCTCCCAGAGGCGCGCCCCCGCAACACCGGCGCAACCACCGCCTGTTCTTGCACCACGGCAGGCGTGCTTACGACCACGCCCGCGTGCACCAGAAGGCACCTGTGCACACCACAGTAGGAACAAGGAAAGGCGACACCAACACCAACAGGGCGAGGATGTGCGAGGAGCAAGGGGGGCCTCCCTGGTGGTGTGGTCCCCCCCTCTCGCTCGAGACATCCCCAGCCTCCAGCTCGGGGAGGCATCGTGGACCTCCTCGATGGAGGTGGGCCCCCTGGTGGCGTTGGTGTCGCACCTCCCTCCTCCGACACAGTGCCTCTGCTCACCCAGGCTCGGCAGCTGGGCGAGGGCTGGCAAATCTGTGGCTGCCAAAGCGGTCTTCCCGGAAGGAAACAAACAAGTTCCCGGCGGAATAAAACCCAGCGCGCCAAACAGTCAACGGGCTGCTGCCCGGAAGAAAGGAAACTATCTCCCAGAGCTCCGTATTAGCATCCACGGGTTTGCCAGCATTCGCCTGGCTTCTGAGAAGCACCAGCGCGCACCATGGCGCCGCATCGCCTGTGCACACCATAGCGTCTCTGTGCACCAGAACCCGCGTGCGCAACAGCGCCACTGCACACCACAGTGCCTGCGTGCACTGGATCGTCTTTGTTCACTATGGTTAGGTCAGGCGTATCCCCCTACAGGCAGATTTTGGACGAACATCAAGAATACCCCCAAATGCTCAAAAATAACAAAACATCATCAAAACATCGTCCCCATTATATTTGTTTGACAATGTTTGAACATGCCTCGTGTACCACAATGCCTGCGTGCACGAGAATCGACAGCGGTAGTGTGATCAAACAGGTCGTCTTGGCCTGGCACCGCCTCCGTCGCCATCCCCTCCTCCCAAATCCCTCCCCCTTCTTCTGTCCTTGCGCGAAGCACCTTACAGTATACTAGACAAGACGAGGGGCGACGAGAGGAGGAACGCTACGACGACGACAGGACGACGACAATACCGACGGGGCCTCTGGGCCACGTCGGTCGTCGTCGCCGTCCTCCTCCTCCTCCTCCCCCTCTTCCTCCCCCCTCCTCCTCCTCCTCCTCTCCTCCTCCTCCTCCTCCTTCTCCTCCTCCTCCTCCTCCTCCTCCTCCTCGTCCTCCTCCTCCTCCTCCTCCTCCTCCTCCTCCTGCACACCTCCTGAGATCCTCCTCGTCCTCCTTCCCCTCCTCCTCCTCCTCTTTATCATGAGGATCCATAGAGGGTCCTGTGGAAGCTGCAAGGGTTCACGCCTGCAGCCGGTTCCCAGGCGTTAGGGACACGCGATATTCCCCAAGTCTTTACAAGAAATATATCCTCTTGTCGATGACTGTCAGAATTGGTGAAGTACTGAAGGAGGAGTGAGGGGAGAATGAGACGGAGAAGTGATGAGGGAGGAGGGAGGGAGGGAGGACGAAAGGAGAGCTGGCCCACAATTACACCCAAACGTCTTGAGGTTTCACACCGTGGACCCCTGGAGGTCTCGCCCGCCTCCCCCTGGGCGGGCTCTTCACCCTGCTTTTTGTTCTGCGGCCCCAGGACCCCGGAAAGGGGCCCCCACGTGTTCGTCGTGACCGTTCCTTAGTTTCGCACGACGCTCGGATCTGACGGGATGCGAGAGTACGCCGGCAAGCTCCCCAATGGGTCGGCTACACGCAAGAGTAACCCTGGGTAAGAGTGACCTTTGGTGCGCGGCTTTCGGGGGGCCGCGGGGGGATCGAACACTAGCGCGCGAGACGCTGCTGCCGCATCGCCTTTCGGCGGTCGGGGGACCCCATTGGGCCTGCGCCAAAGGTCACTCCGGCGAAACGTCACTCTTACTAGGGAGCCCACAAGGGACGTACGCGCCCAGCTATGTACATGAACACGGCCCCTTGACCCGCGAGACCGGCCGCGTGATACGAACATTCGCGCAATGCGAACTCTCGAAACCAGCGTGGATTCATGTACGTGTACGTCATTCTTTCGCTCCTGACTTACGTCTAGTCGACCTTCCGTACGGGGCGTTCAGACGGCCGATGGGGACCCAAACCGGGTTGCTGCTCCGCGCGCCGCCGCGGCGCTCCCCGCCGCCGCGGCGCTCGCCCCCGGCATCTGGCCCGCGCCGTCCCTGGGGCCACGGCGGCCGCCTCGGGTCGTCGACCGTCGTCGCCACCGCCGTCGTGCCCTTCTCCGTCGTCGTCGTGCTCTTCGTCGTCGTGCTCTTCGTCGTCGTGCTCTTCGTCGTCGTCGTCGTCGTCGTCGTCGTCATCGTCGTCATCGTCGTGGTCGTGGTCGTGGTCGTGGTCGTCGAGATCGTCGTCGTGAACATCGTCGTCGGGGGCGGCCACCTCGGAGGCGGGCGCGGCGGCGGCGGACGCGGTGGCATCGGCTGGTCCTCGTGGGAGCGTGCCAACTGCTGCGGGGAGCGACCAAGAGGAGCTCCCGGTCCCAGGTGTCTGGGGCGGCGTGGGGGCGGCGATTCGGCACGCCTCCTGCCACTATCCCCTCGCGCAGTGAAAAAATCACGACGGGAGGTTTTTCGCCGCTAGTTTCGGCCTCCTGATGGGGCCCTTACCGGGCCTCGGGACCGTCGAAAAACGACTCAGGACGAAAAGCCGGTCCCGGGGAATGGGTCTGGACATCTGGGGGTCGGGTCATGAAACAATCATGACGTCGGGTGTCTTGGTGCTCCTCCTGCTCCTCCTGCTCTTCCTCCTCCTCCTCCTCCTCCTCCTCCTCCTCCTCACTCTCTCCGTCCTTCTCCGCCACCCTCGCACATACAGAACTCCTCAGGACCACCGAACACGCCAGAGCCCCATTCAAATCCCAAGGTCATCCTTCTTCATCTCCAGCCTCTGTCCTCCTAGCCCCCCTTCTCCCTCTCCTCTGCCTTGTCATCGTTATCGGCGCCTTCGCCCACTGCATAGAGTGTGGGGCGCACCTCAGAGCTATCACGAGTACCGGTAATGGTGAAGGATGCGTGGTCAATCATTCCTGGAAGTCGCCATCGGGCTCAAGCCAGGCTGCATCATGGCTTCTCGAAAGCCGCTAGTTCCTCGACCGCATGCCACGTGCAGCCCTGCGCGGCCATAGGTGCCAATGGCAACGAGCGCTGCGTCCGCGTCTGCTGTCGCTGGAAGCGCATCGCCAGTGATAGGCTCAGGCGATTCTGCTGAGCCAGGGCGGGTGATGGGGCTTGCCGCTTGTCTGGGGCGCCCCCGCGTGTGCCCGTAGGCAGTGGAGCTGTCCCTGCCCGAAGCATTGCGCAGCAGCAGGGCAACACCGAGGAAGGCTACCACCCGCTGCTTCTGCATGCTCATGTCAAACGCCGCTTCGTGTCATCGCGCAGGTGTCTCCCGGCGGCGAGGCCAGTGACTCCTGCACGAGCCCCAGGAGTCCTTAGCGCAGGGGGGGGGGACGCGCCGGGCATCGCACCGTGATCAAGCCCACCGTCGTGGAGGTCAACGTGGCCGTGTGCAGCGGCTGGAAGTCGCCTGGTTGCGCATTGATGCAGTTGGCCTGTACCGTGAGGGTGCGCGATAAGGATTCAAGGGCCGTGGGCGCCCGTTTCGAAGCTTCTCGAGCGGAGCGCGGCCAACGAAAGTGGCCGAGGGTGGACCGAAGAGGCAAGGATGCAAGGGCACCCTTGAGAAGGATGTCCATCCTTTAGGTGCGGGTTGACTGTGCTTGAGCAGGGGCCGACAGTCCCAGCATTCCTACAGGCCTACCACGAGCTGTTCTTAGAACCCCAAGATGTCCCAGCAGGAACAAAAACAGTGTTCTTAGAACATAAACCCGATGTGTTAACACAAAACGGTCCCAGCCAACTATGTTCTAAGAAAATTTCGCGCGACCCACAAAAGGTTCTTAGAATTTGGTGGGCCTATAGGCGAGCCAGGACGATTCGCCCCTGCTTGATGTACATCACATGGTGCCTCGAGGGCAGCGCCGGCAAGGAGAACATGCGGAGTCCAAGGCCAAGTGCTCTTCCCACCATGGGTCTGTGCGACGAAGGCCCGCAAGCCCTGGACCACGACTTGAGCGTACGAGTACGGGACCAAACCTACGAGTACCCATCGGTCGGAAGAAGTAGGTAGACATATGAAGTAGGAAGGCGTTGAAATTAGATTGGGCTTCCGCCCGCCCCCTGAAGAGGAGGGAAGAGGAACAACCGCTCGACGCTTGAAGTAGAAAGGCGCCGAAAGTAGATTGAAATCCGGGGCCTGTGGGTACAAGGGTAAAGTCCAAGCCAACGGGCTCAGTCCCTGTGAGGTCGCGACATGCGTGTTCGGGATCACGACCCACGAGCACGCCGAGTGCGGAATCCAAGACCTCCGAAGGACGAGGTCCACGGACCATTCCAGACCATTGGCTTGACCAGGTGAGTGAGACTGAACACTCTGCTGGAAAAGGTTGCACATGACGCGTTGTACTTTTATCGTCCGTTGGGGAGGAGGAGGAGGAAGACGAGGAGGAGGAGGATGAGGAGGAGGAGGAGAAGGATGAGGGGGAGGAGAAGGAGGAGGAGGAGGAGGAGGAGGAGGAGGAGGAGGAGGAGTTGGGGGTCGGGGATCACAGGGCGGTGGCTGGAGGCGCTCGGCCCCCCGGAGGGCAGCAAAGGCTGCCTCGGAGCCGCGTGCTGCAGCGTCGCCCGAGCCACGGGTGGCGGGCGCGCGCCACTTGGTGCCCGAGGGAAGCCCTCTCGGCACGCTCGTGGCACGTGCATGCTGGCGAGGGGCCTGCAAGCTGGTATGGAAGAACCGCCCCATGGGTCTCGGGACGCTCACGGCAGGACGTCCGAAGCGGCGCGATCGGAGCCCTCGCGAAGAACGGGGATGGAACAGCACAACTCAGCACAACAAATAGAAATGGAAAGAGCTCTGATCCTTCGAGATCCACATTGGATCATTTGGGAAAGGTTGTTTGCAACTGTACTTAGCTCGCACTGGATGCACAATGCAAGATTCCCTACAGAACACGTGCTGGGATGGCAACCCCTTATTCGCGACATGGGATGGTCCACGTTGCTCCCCCTCTCCCCCTGACCCCTGTCGATGCTGAACCGTGTGACAACGTCTCCTGGCCTGATGTTCTACCATTGCTTTTACTTTCTGCCAGATCTCCTTGGCGGCCTCTTTCAGCATGGTTCCGTCCTCGCCCCTGGCGTGGGTAACCTCTGCCAGGAGGAGCTTCAGGGCATCCTGCCTCTGCTCCTCGCTGCCGGTGATCCGGACCTGGCGCCACGCGGCCTTGTCGTCCATGTCGGTCTTGCTCTGGACCTTGACGTAGGCCCCCGTCTTCTCATTGATCGCCTTGATCGTCCGGGCCTGGCGCCCGATGATTCGCCCAGCTTGCTCGGGCTTTACCTTAGAGGCGCGCTCCCTACACTCAGGCTGACACAGATGCAAGATACCAATCCCGACGAGCAGGATCATGGGGAGGAGAGGGAAGGAATGCGGCGAGGATAAAGGGAAAGAGGAGGAAGACGGGGAGATGTACGAGGAGGAGAAGGCGGCGGAGAGGGCGGTAAGCAAGGATACATAGTCGACGCGAAGGGAGACAAGGATGAGTTCTAAACCTTCTCCTCTTCCAACTCATCCTAACTACTCAGCCTGTCCCTCGTCCTTCTTCCCCCTGCCTGCCTCCCTCCCACAATCAGTCAATCTCGACACTATTCTCCTCTCTACCCCGAAGACGGCCTGAGCGTCGCGCGACCCAATCTGCGAATTGTTTTCTACACACAGGATGGGTTCTTTGGTGTTCTCCCATTCATAGCGTCCTTGGTCCTGTTTTAGGATCGGGACTTTGCTTCCGCGGTTCAGAACGGCGCTCTGGCCCCAGCGCGGGCAACTTTTCTGGATCCGAGTCCTTCCTCATCGTCTCTGCCCCCCTCCTTTCCTCTCCTCCGCCTTCCCCTGGTCACCCTGCCCCTCCCGCTCCATCCACTCCAGTTCCTGTTGCTGCTGTTCGTCCTCGTCCTCATCCTTCTTCATCATCGTCCTGTCCAGTTCCTGTTGCTTTTGTTCGTCCTCGTCCTCCATCCACTCTAATTCCTGTTGCTGTTGTTCGTCCTCGTCCTCACCCTTCCTCATACTCCTCATTTTCCTCCCTGGCCTCCTTTGCCTCCTGCTCTGTCCTCCTGCTCATCATCCACCTCCGCCTCCTCCTCTGCACTCCGCTCCCGCTCTTCCGACTGCGCATCACGCGGCAAGAAGGGTCCGCTTATGGAGGTCAAGGTCCTCTCTAACGCCATGCGTCCGCGGAGGAGGAACGCATCGGCCCAATGGGAAGGGATGGGTGGGTGCGGTAGGATGTCGGACATGGCGCAGGCGCGCCTAGCTTGTTATTCCCCTTCCTCGTCCTCGTCCTGCTCATCGTCTTCTTCCATCGGGAACCCACTGACCCGGGTCAATCCAGACCCGGGTCAGTCGGGCCTTGCAGGATCTCGCAGGATCCTGCAGGGCCCCGCACCCAAGCCCAGGCCAGTGCGCCCCTGGCCCTGCAGGATCCTGCAAGATGCGGCGCTCTGGCTGACCGACCCCCGCTGAAAGGGCCCTGGGACACACACATAAATACATACAAACAACAGGATTTCCCATATTTTCACACACACACACACATATACTATATATATATATATATATATGTGTGTATTTTGTGTTGCTGGGTTTCTGTCTTCCCCCCCCACTTCCCATACTTTCCCATCTGTTCCTGGGGAGTGACGATTCATTGCGTCTGTGTGTTTTTTCCCCTCCTGAGCCTCCTCCTCTTCGACGGAGCGGCGCCTGCCGTGATCGCCCGTGGCGGCCCCTGCTCCAGGACACGGCGGCGCGGCCCCCAGGGAGACCCCCGGCGCTCCAGCACGCGCTCGCAAGGAGGAGGAGGGGGGAGGAGGAGGAGGAGGAGGAGGAGGAGGAGGAGGAGGAGGAGGAGGAGGAGGAGGAGGAGGAGGAGGAGGAGGAGGAGGAGGAGGAGGAGGAGGAGGAGGAGGAGGAGGAGGAGGGGGAAGGAGGAGGAGGAGGAGGAGGAGGAGCGGCCTCGTCCTCAGGGGATGACAGCGCAGCTGCCTGCAGGCCACGAAACTGCCAGGGGGAGGGCCACGGCATCTCCTCCGACATCCTCTCGCGTTTGCCGCTGGGGCGCTCCCTGCCATCAGCCTCGACTTGCGCGGCCGCGCGCAGGGCGGGAAGGGCGGCCTGCAGTGGAGGCTAGTCTTAGGTCGGGCCTGTCCCCCTACAGGCCGATTTTGGATGAAAAAGAAGAATACCCCCAAAAGGCTCAAAACGTACACCAAAAATGCTCAGAAAGTCGTTCCTACACAATGTTTTGACTATTTTGAGTTTTCCTCCTGTAGAGGGACACGCCCGCCTTAAGGCTAGTCCACAAGAAACCTCCTTCAAGAAACCCAACCCTGAGACCCCAGGACGTCCATGGATTTATGGTGTGGGAACGTCACGCTTTCCACAGCAAAACCATCGAAACCCAAGAAACCCAGGGCACCCTGGAGGCAAGCAGGGTGTTTCTTGGCATGGGCCTCTACTGTATCCCCAGCCCGTCCCTGGCCGATCCCCTCTTCGAATGTCGACCGTCCTGAATTATCGGTTCTTGGCCTCAGCGCGCCGGAGGCAGCCACTCAGGCTCACAAGCCGCCGAACCAATGGAAGCAGCCATCTGCGTGAGTTGCTGATCCTCGCTCCTCCGCCAGAGCATCGAGGAACTCGAGGATCAGCACGACAAGGCGCAGGTAGCTGATCCAGTGGCCTCCAGCCTCCCCTTTCACATGTCTAGATTCAGGCGGCACGATCCGACGCAGGCTGTTCAGGCAACACTGTCGTCGCCTGAAAGGACCCGCGGACAGGCAAGAGCTTGCTGCGAGATGGGCGTGACAGGCTCTCGCCTCCCGCCCTGTTCTGCTACGGGGATCCGCAAGCAAACAGAGCTCGCGTAACTCTGGTGTAGTATGGGCTGGGCAAGGTGTCCTACGCACGGTAAACCAGCCGCGCGAATATCACAGAGCTTCTTCTTCTTACCATTATTGAAGTAGTATCATTATTAGTACTCGTATTGTTATTGTTCGTGGTATTCCTCCTCTTCCCCCTCCTCCTACTCAACATCTTCCTCATTATCGTTCGCCTACACACCCCCCACCTCTTTCCCCCAACTCGCACACTTCCCCCTCCTTGCCCTCATCCTCCTCGTCCTACCCCTTCTCCTTCTCCTTCTCCTCCATCCTCCCCCCGTATTATAACGCCCATCCTTCTCATCCTGTTCATCCTCCCAGTCTGTCTTTCGCTTCCCCTCCTCGTCCTCGTTCTCGTCCTCGTCCTGGTCCTCGTCCCCATCCTCCTCCTCCTCCTCCTCCTCCTCCTATCCTTATTCCTTATTAGAATATACTCCTACTCCCCCCTCAGGCCGGCAGATAGGGGCCGCATCCGGGTGGTCCCATCCTAACCTGTAAAAAACAATACAAAATCAACATTTTTCTTATTTTTTCCTCTCGACATGGACGTCCTGTCGTCCACGGCGATAATCCATTGCAAAAAATACCACAAAGAGCACACGCGCGCGTTCATGTCAGAATCCTACCGAACACCGTGTGTTTGCAAGCATTTCAACATAAAAACATCAAAAACCCAATGCTTTTTCACAAAAATTGTACAAATTTCCCGCCCGGGCTCTCTTGCTGAAATCATAGGAAAACCATAGGAATCTTAAGAATTCGGTCAAATCCAGCGATTTCACGTCATCGCGCGGTGCACTCGCGATGCTCTGTCATGCACCCAGGCCGCGAATCCTGTGCAAAAAATACCACAAAGAGCACACTCGCGCGTTCATGTCAGAATCCTACCGAACACCGTGTGTTTGCAAGCATTTCAACATAAAAACATCAAAAACCCAATGCTTTTTCACAAAAATGCTTTGGGGTGTCCTGTCAGACCGTCGGGCTTCCTCCGGCCACCTCTGGCTTCCTGCGGTGTACCGGGCCATTCTCGACTCGTCTGGCAATGCGTGCGCGGCATTCAACACGCGCTCGCCAGTTCCCGTCGGCAACCGCCATCGCGGCCGCATCAGCTGTACCAAACCGGCTGGCCGGTGTGACTTCGGCCCCCAGTTGTGCCAGCTTTGCTTCTTATGTTGTGGGAGGGCGGGTGGGACTGGGCATGCCATGCTTGACTCGCTCGAGCTGGCTAGCTTGACTCCTACTCCTACTCCTCCTCCTTCTCGTCCTCCTCCCCCTCCTTCTCCCAAGAAGGCCCCTGCCCCCCGGAGGCCCCCCGCCGCCCAGAAGCGGAGAGGGGGGGACGCGGATGGTGGCCGCGGGGCTAGGATGCAGGACCGACGGCTCTGCATACGGCAAGTTTGCGTCGATTCGACCCTGGCGTTTGGTCCTGACACAGCGGGGATCCTTCAAGCTTGAACTATGGGCCCTGTCAAGAAGGCCGGATCGTTTAAGGATGGGCCGATTCAGAGCCACAGGCGGCGTTCAACCCTAGACGCCCGCGCTGGGGTCGCCGCCGGTCGGCACGACGCGAATCTGCCGTACACGCAGGCCTCGGGAGCAAAACAGCGAACACGCCTGTCGCATCCAAGCCTCCCCCATCTCCCCCCAAATATGTTCAAACTCGGCGGTGGGTCTGAGGAGTTGCACCTCGACAGTAATATCGCCCGCGCGTGCCAGCTTTGAGTTTGGGGGAGCGGGGGATTGTCCACCACTTGCTTCCCTCTACCTATCGTCTGTCCCTGAGCTGCGTGTCTGCAAGGGTTCTATATACTTGGTGCAAGCTGACGGCTGGTGGGGGGTGCCCCTCCACAGAAATCGGTGGCTCGCCGTGCCCCCACCCACAGCCCAGGCCACCGAAGTCGGTGGCCCAACGTGC
>CAUYUJ010015505.1:602395-619895 GCA_963575745.1 Prorocentrum cordatum
TCCTCCTCCTCCTCCTCCTCCTCCTCCTCCTCCTCCCGACGTGCTGACTTCCGGCGGAGAGACCCCTCTCGGGGGCGGCGCGTGGTGGGTTTGTTTTTGTCCGCCGCCGCCAGAAGCAGGAGGGAGAGGGGGTCCTCCTCCTCCCCCGCCTCATCCTCCTCCTCCTTCTCCTCCTCCTTCTCCTCCACCACCTCCTCCCCCCCTCCAACTTGTGGTGGTGGTGGTGGAAAACAGGCTCATCAACCCGGGTCCTCGCGGCACGCGTAGTCGAGCTCCTCGACGAGCATGTTTGTGGCGCTCTCCTGCTGTGCCGGGGTCCCGTAGAATCGGATCTGGGACCTCTCCCTGTCGACCTCGGCCTTCGCGCCGGTCTCCCGCTCGATCTGCGTGATCGTCGCGCCGTCCTTCCCGATCACCTAGGCAGCGTGGTCTCCAAGCGCAGGGCAACACCTCCTCCCCTCCTCGCCCTCCCCCTCCTCGTCCAATTTCCCTCACCCCCTCGTCGGACCTACCTTCGGCGCCCTTCTGGGCCTCCAGACGGCCCCACGAACGGCCCAGGACCATACCCAGACAGAGCCGCAGTCGGTCACAAGACGAACCCCAGACAGCCGAACTGCCTCCAGAAGGAGCCACGAGGATCCCACAAATGGCCCCATGATCTTCCAGGAAACCCGAAAGAGCTGCCCAAACAGGTCCTCCGCCTCCTCCTCCTCCTCCTCCGCCTCCTCCTCCTCCTCCTCCGCCTCCTCCTCCTCCTCCTCCTCCTCCTCCTCCTCCTCTTCCGGCGACACCCCAAGAGGCAAAGGAAGCGCAGAACGGCAGTAACATGTAATTCGTTCTGTGCGTACGAGGCTTCTCGCCTCAGGCCGCCCTCAGAGAGCCACACAGCAGCCTCCTAGACGGCTAAAAAGACGCCCCCGAGGTGGTTCGACCCGGCCTCTCCGGAAGAGGTCGACGGAACCATCACGCCAAGTGCGGCCCCGACACCAATAGGCCTCCAACAGTACCTCAAGAGGGCCGCAAAAGGAATCCAACGGGCCCACGACAAGCTCACAAGACGCCTCCGATGGAGCGGGTTCCAAACTCCACCTCCTCACTGCTGCTCGCCATCGCTCGGACGTCCATTCCCCGTGCTTGTTTCAGCTGCGTGCGTGGTTTTTTCGCCAAATGATCAAGGATGCTCCTCGATGGTCCTCGCCGACGGAAAAATGCACACGTCCGAGCGATGCCAAGGCTGCAGCGCCATGCTGGCACGGTGGTGGAGCTTGCCAGCGGCAGCTGGATAGGCACCCCCTCCGCGCCGCACAACCAGGCGCGTCGACAGGGCGGTCCTGGAGTTGTCCCCCGACCACTTCACAATGTATTGCACTTGGTCTACAAAGTCGCATGGAGCGTGCATGAAGAAAGCTCTGTAACTTGTACGTACGTATGCATGGAGCACTGCTAGCTTGCAACATCCTGTCGCTTAGGCATACCTGTCTATGCCACGGTCCTGTTCGAACTTACATCAACCGCGTGAGTGGATGGCGTCTCGCTGTGGAAAGAGGGCTACGGCCGATGACTTCCTCAGACCCCGCGGTACGAACCCAGAGCTTCTCTGCAGCTTCACGGATCGAGGGCGGCTCCTCTTCCAGAACGTGGCTCACGCCCGATTTCTTCAGACTACGTGGCGGTCAGGTTACGAGGAGCGGCTCCAGGAACGGCGCGACCGAAAGCACGGGGGCATCCAGGCGGTGGCCGCTTGGCCGCGAGGGCAGAAAGAGACGGCGGTAACGCCCCCGCTCAACTGACAGGGGAATGACCTCCCCATTCCCCCCTCCCTCTCCGCCTCCGTCATCCCTCCTGTCTTTCCTACTCTACTATCTTTCATACATTCAAAAACCCTAATAAGGACGCGCGGTAAGGACGCAAGACCCTTGGAAGCCGAAGTTGGGATTTTTCGGGCGGCGGACAAGGAAAACCTCAAGGACGCAAGAGCAAGGAAGAGCAAGGACGCAAGGGCACCCTGAGCAAAGTCGCGCGTCCTCATTAGGGTATTGACTGTACTCCACCTCCTTCTCTCCACTCCCCCCCCCTCCCCGCCCCCCCTTGCTGCGACGCTTGGGACCGAAGCGAGCCTTGCGGAGCTCGGAGGCCTGGAACCCCACAACCTTGCCCTCGTCCTTGCCGTCGACGCAGCGCTCGTCCTTCAGCACCTCTCCCTCGTCCTCGCAGCAATAAGTCACGAGCTCCAGCACCATCTCCTGCGGGAGCCCACATAGACAACTGCATTTGCGACCAGATCCCCTCCGGCCCCTCGGTCTGCCCTGCACGCCCCCCCCCCTCCCCCTCGAGCTCATCATTCGGCTGTTCCCGCCGAATCACAGCGTCCATTCTCTGCCTGCCCTCCGCCTCCTTCTCTGCCTCCTCCTCCAATCTCCCCTTGGCACTCTGTCTTCATGCTGTCCCTGACCCTCCCTCTTTCACGCCCTTCCTCCCCCCTGAACCCGCGTGAGCCCTGCGGCTCCATCCCGTGATCGTCATCGTCGTCGTCGTCGTCGTCGTCGTCCTGGGCCTCACCTCCGCGCCTCCATCTCCGCGTCTGCCCCCTCCGCCTCCACCCGCCTGCACCGCTGCCGCCGCATCCACTTCAGTCCACCCCCGCCCCCCATCACCTGCTGCGACCCTGCGCTTCGGTCGGGCGTGCCCCCCTACAGGCAAATTTTGGAGGAAGCATAAACTATGCCAGCGGAGTTCCCCACATAAGGATGTTGAGGGTTCCGTGGGACCAGTGAGGCAAAATAAGAGCAGTGTGGATGGAAGGGCCATCGAACAAGTGCATGCGAAAGAAGCAGCAGACAATGGCAAGGAGGGGGAGCAGCAGGGAGAAGCCGACGGCTGTTCAGGAAGCACGTTCGTCCCTGGAGGGGAGGGGCACGAAATCAGATAAATAGCATGGTTTTCGAATACCTTCCTCGCTCAGGCGAGGCCTCCCCAGAGGAGTGGGAGGGGCATGACACCTGATGAATAACATGGCTGGAGGAGTGGGAGGGGCATGACACATTAGAAAGAGCATGGTGTTCGAATACCCTCCTCGCTCAGGCGGGGCCTCCCAGGAGGAGTGGGAGGGTAACACAACCTGATACATAGCATGGTTTTTGAATACCCTCCTTGCTCAGGCGGGGCCTCCCAGGAGGAGTGGGAGGGGCACGAAAAATGATACATTACATGGGTGTCGAATACCCTCCTCGCTCAGGCGGGGCCTCCCTGGAGGAGTGGGAGGGGCACGAAACCTGATACACACGATTGGTTTCGAATACCCTCCTCGCCGGGCGAGGCCTCCCTGGAGGAGTGGGAGGGACACGAAACCTGCTAACTTCCATGGTTGTCGAATACCCTCCTCGCTCAGGCGGGGCCTCCCAAGAGGAGTGGGAGGGGCACGAAACATGATACATTACATGGTTGTCGAATACCCTCCTCCCTCAGGCGGGGCCTCCCTGGAGGAGTGGGAGGTGCACGAAACCTGATAACTTACATTGTTTTCGAATGCCCTCCTCGCTCAGGCGGGGCCTCCCTGGCGGAGTGGGAGGGGGGCGAAACCTTATACAGAATAGTGTTTTCGAATACCCTCCTCGCTCAGGCGGGGCCTCCCAGGAGTAGGAGGGGCACGAAACCTGATAATCAATAATGGTCTCGAATACCCTCCTCGCTCAGGCGGGGCCTCCCAGGAGGAGTGGGAGGGGCACGACACCTGAAAACTTACATGGTTTTCGAATACCCTCCTCGCTCAGGCGGGCCCCCCCCCACCCGGAGGAGTGGGAGGGGCACGAAACCTGATACATAAAATGGTGTTCGAATACCCTCCTTGCTCAGGCGGGGCCTCCCTGGAGGAGTGGGATGGGCACAACAAATGATACATACCATGGTTGTCGATTGCCCTCCTCACTCAGGCGGGGCCTCCCTGGAGGAGTGGGAGGGGCACGAAACCCTATACATAACATTGTTTTCGAATACCTACCTCGCTCAGGCGGGGCCTCCCTGGAGGAGCGTCAGGGGCACTAAACCTGGTAACTTGTACTGTTTTCGAATGCCCTCCTCGCTCAGGCGGGGCCTCCCTGGAGGAGAGGGGGGGGGGACACGAAACCTGATGCATAGTATTGTTTTCGAATACCCTCCGCGCTCTGGCGGGGCCTCCCTGGAAGGGTGGGAGGGGCACGAAACCTTGTAAACACTATGGTATCCCGATCCTGTCCTCGCTCTGGCGTGGCCTCCCTGGAGTGGTAGGTATGATATGGTAGTGTTGGTATGGTAGGTGTGGTATGGTATGGTAGGCATGGTATGGTATGGTACATATGGCATGGCAAGTGGTACAGCATGACATGGCATGGAATTCAGAGTATGGTATGGCAGGTTTGCTATGGTCTGCATGGCAGGTATGGTATGGTAGGTATGGTAGACATGGTATAGTATGGGATGGTATGGTAGGTTTGGTATGGTAGGCATGGTAGGTATGGTGTGGTAGGGCATGGTAGGTATGGTATGTTAGGTGTGATACAGTAGGTATGGTATGGTAGGTAGGTATGGCACTGGCATGGTACGTATTGATATGGTACAGTAGGAGGCGCGAGGAGGAGAAGGAGAAGCAGGAGAAAGAGAGGGTGCTCCAGGATAACAAGAACCCCACTCATGATGTGGGGGACAAGAATAAAAATACCCAACCACGTTCAACAAATGGAAAAAACATCATCCCCTCGCTTCTTGTCGGATGTGTGTGGTTATTCCTCCTGTAGAAGGACATGCCCGACTTAACCCTGCGCATCTCAACCACCAGCACCCCTTCCATCGGCACCTCGTGCTCTTCCCCGCCCTCCACCGCCTCCACCCCCTGGCGATATCCTCCTTGTCCCCGTCGCCCCTCTGCTCCTCCACCCTCGCCGCTCCTCCCTCTCCTGCCCCGCCTCCTCCTCCTCCTCCTGCTCCGTTTCCTCCTCGTCCTTCTCTCTCTCTGCCCTCTGCCCTCGCCCTCCTCGTTCTCCTCGTCCCCCCCCCCGTGTCAGATGACACATGGCACATGGAAGGTCAAGCCGAGCAGAACGCACTAAAGCACGAGCACAGCTCAAAACCGACCTTGCATCAACAAAAACAGAAAGCAGTACTGAGAGAGGCCAAGAGCGCTTCTCTGGGACGCGACGGTGGATGCCTCTGCGCCCGAGGCTGTGAATGCCTCTGTGGGAAGAGACCTGCGACGACCAGGAAGCCACATGCAATCAGCATGGTGCTGATCAGGAAGCCACATACAATCGCGAAGCCACCTTTGCCCTCGCCCCCCCCCTCCAGAATCGCCTAGGCTGACGGCCCAGCGCCCTTACGACAGAAAGGCTGTCGATCGGATGCCTCCTACTCCTTTCTTGACTGCTTCGGGAAAAGCATGGTGAGAAAGGACGAGAAGGATGAGGCATTGAGAATAGGGAGAGGGAGAATGAGAGGGAGGAGGCCTCTAGAAACACCTTGTGGCTGGCATGCAAAAAGAGAGACGCTTGCACGCAAGAGTGGTGCTATACCATGCCTCCCTCACTCACACCATGCGTACACATGCAATAACACATCGACAAACTGCGTACGGACATGGCCTGAAAGTCAGCAACTCAGAATGCTTTCGCGCTGGTGCTAAAACGTTCCTGAACATCATGCAGCACCTGCTCATCTTCAGAAGTGGCCACAAACGAGATTGCTGTCCCTCTGGTGCTGAGACGTCCCGTGCGTCCCACGCGAAGAGGGTACGAGCCACTGTTGACAGGCATGTCGTAGTTGATGACATAGAAGAACTCTGTGATGCTAACGTCATTCCCACATATGTCCGTAGAGATCAAAATTTCTCGCGAGGTATCGGGCCGCAGGAAATCAGTGAAGCAATCCTCTTGGTGAAAGCTCGCATGGATTGAAAGTGTATGGGCACGGAACATTTGAGGGATCTTTGCAAGCGCCAGTGCGCGCTCATCCGAACGCAAAAATACGATAGCCTTGTCGAATGCCAGGCTGTTGAAGATATCAATCAACTTACTGGTCTTCTCTCGCTCCAATAACTTGATGCAGTAGTGCCGCAACCCCGTTCGTTGGGGCTTCGGTGCTGGATGAGGCTCGGTATTGCGGGATCCTGCGGGTTCAACGCCTTCAGCGGCAGGAGGGACCACGGGCACAGCATCCGCAGGATCCAACACGTCAGAAGCATTAGCACAGTCATCGGCACGCTCAGGCCGATTAGACTCAAGTACACCATGCAGAGAAGTAGGATCCACAGCAGATCCCTCCGGAATTGCGTCTCCAGGGGCAGTATAGTCGGACTGATACTGCTGATGGAGGCGGTCGCGATGCTCGTCCGTACCAGGCTCATAATCGGCTTGTTCGGCATGGTAGTCCACAGAAACGTCAACTGCTTGGTGTGCACGCTGTTTTTCACATTCAGGTTGGCCTTCAGCAAACCCTGCTTCAGGTTGAGCAGCTTCAGGACGAGATGCCTGGGCAGTCTGATGATCGAGATCGCGAAGCAGGATCTCCGCCTGCTCGCCCTCAAAAGTCGGCATGAACTGCTCGAAACAATCCGAGCCCCGTGGAACGAAAAATGGGGCCTCGGGATTCCATATGATGCCCTCTTTTCTGCGCTCCAGCCACGGCCCCTCCTGGAGGCTCTTAAGAGCATGCACTGTTGCGCTGGCGATGCTCACGCCAGGAGCATCGGAGTGCAGCGCCGCGCTCCGCCTGAGGACGCTGTCGTGGCTCGGGAGGCGTCCACGCAGCAAATCCTGGAGTGCGGGCGCCAAGGCCAAAAGGCGGTCGGCCAGCTCCGCATCGCCGCCGGCCAGCGCGCCCACGAAGTCGAGCAACTGCGTGTGCTGCTCCCTGATTCGACCAAGCTCTTCCGATAGCTTGGAGACCGCTCTATCTGCTGAGCGAATGGCCCAGAGACGTGCCGCCTTGCGATCTTGCGCCGTTCTCCTCGGCGCGCATTCCGCGCCGTCCCGTATCGCCATTCCGAGCCCGAACAAGTTTGCTTGATCGCGAACTGACTTGAGCCAAAATGGCTGCGGAGCCTCCTACTCGTCCTCCTCATCCTCCTCGCCGTCCTCCTCCTCCTCCTCCTCCTCCTCCTCCTCCTCCTCTGCCCTCGCCCCCCCCCCCACCCTCCCGCTACTCTGCCTCGGGCGCTGCCCTCCCCCTCCTGCCCCCATCCTGTCGTCGCCGCCGTTTCTGCGTCGCTGCACTCCTCGCTCGGCCGGTCGTCGTCGTCGTCCTCGCTGGCGCTTTTGGTCGTCGCCGTCTGTGGCGGCCTGTCTTCCCCTCTGCCTGAAACGCACGCCCTCTCGGGGTGCGCGCTTGGCCAACGGAGAGACCTCCTCCTCCTCCTCCTCTCCTCCTCCTCCTCCTCCTCCTAGTCCTCCTCCTCCTCCTCCTCCTGCTCCTCCCCCTCCTCCTCTTGCTTCTCCAACTCTTGCTCCTCCTCCTCCTTCTACTCTTCCTCCTCCTCCTCCTCCTCCTCCTCCTCCTCCTCCGCTTCCTCCTCCTCCTCCCCTCCTCATCCTCCTCCTCCACCTCCTCTTCTTCGTCCTGCTCCTCCTCCGTCTCCCTCGCATCTTCCTCCTACTCCTCCTCTTCACCCTCCTCCTCCTCTCATCTCCTCCTCCTCCTCTTCCACCTCCTCCCCCTCCTCCTCATCCTCCCCCTCCTCCTCCTCCTCCTCATCCGCCCCACCCCCTTCCTCCCTCCTCCTCCTCCTCCTCCTTCTCCTCCTCCTCCTCCTCCTCCTCCTCCTCTCCTCCTCCTCCTCCTCCTCCTCCTCCTCCTCCCTCCTCCTCCCCCTCCTCCTCCTCTTTTCCCTCCTCCTCCTCCTTGTCCTCCTTGTCCTCCTCCTCCTCCTCCTCCTCCTCCTCCTCCTCCTCCTCCTCCTCTCCCTCCTCCTCTTGCTTATCCTCCCCTCCCTCCTACTCTTCCTCCTCCTCCTCCTCCTCCTCCTCCTCCTCCGTCTCCCTCGCATCTTTCACTGCACCATGGGGCTGGCCCGCATGCCGCTTCCCGAACGCCCCGGCTTTCCAGGGCCGTGCGCTGCTTGCTGCGCGCGCCGATGATGTCCACATACCTCTCCTGCAGGACGGGGGCCAGAACGAGGACAACTTCGGGCGAGGGTACATCGAGAATCTCTGAGCTATGGCGGCTCTGGAGGATGTCTCGGGCGCCGCGGCCTTCCCAGAGCGTTCCCGAACGGAGTTGTCGTCGTCCCAGCCCCGGCCGATCCTGTCTCTCGGGGTCCATGTCGCTCTCGGGCATCGCCATGATCACGGTGCCCGACTTCTGCTGCAGCTCCCTAATCGTGCTGCCGCCGCGCCCGATGACCCTGGCGCAGTCCATGTTCTTGACCCAGACACGCACGTGCGTCTGCTCTTCGCGGGGGGGCCCCTCTCGGCGCTGGTCGACTCTGGGCGCCGAAGGGCTCATGGTCTGCCGCGGGGCCGGGCCATGTCTCTGCCTCTGCCGCCGGCCTCGAGGGGCCTGGTGGGGAAGGGGGACGGGGAAGGAGGAGAGGAGGGCGCCAGCGAGAAGAACGGATGAAGAAGGAGGAGGATGCGGAAGGGTGGGGAGGAGGTGGAGGATCACACGATGGTGTGGGGTGGAGCCGAAAAGATGGAAGAGTAATCATCATCTGACCCCCCTCCCCCGTTCAGTCTTTAAGAGTAGGAGGAGGAGGAGGAGAAACAAAGAAGGATTGGGATGGGGCCGCCCATGGCCAGCTTCTCTGCGAGACGACCCTCCCCCCACAAGAACTGATCAGGAGGCTCGAAACGTGACGCCTTCCAACACCTACGTGATGGGTGCAGGAAGCAGGCAGGCTCTGACCCAGCGAGGGCGCGTGCGAACTGCTGCTAATTGCTCCTGCGTTGTTATCCTGCTCCTTGCTCCTCTGATTCGTGCTACCACTCCTCCTTCCTCCTCCTCCTCCTCCTCCTCCTCCTCCTCCCTCCTCTTCCTCCTGCTCCTCCTCCTCATCACAATAATATTGTTAGTATTATTCTTCCGACATCTCATTTCCCCTCCTCATCCTTCATCCCTCTTTCTCGCTACCAGTCCCCCTGCCAGCTCCTCCTCATCCTCCATCGCCCCTCCCTCGCTGGTCCTCCATCACTCCCCTCTCCTCTACATCCTCCCTCCTTCACCCTCCTCGCCGCCCCTCCCCCTGCTCCCTCGCTGTTTCGACCTCATCCTCTTTACTCCATGCTCCTGCGCCTTCACCTCCTTCCCCCCCTCTCTGTGATCCTCGTCGTGTTCCTCGTCCCTGTTCCATCCTTCCTCTTCCTCCCTCCTCCGTCTCTTCCTCATCTGCCTCCTCTGAGTACCCCCTCCCTCCACCCATTCATCTCCTGCCTCCAGCACATCCCACTCCTCCCTCCTCCTCCCTCCTTTTCCATGGACTCCTCTGCCTTAGTATCTTCCTGCTGCATCTCCTCCGATATATTCCTCCTCCTCATCCTCCTTTTTCTCCTCCTCCTCCACCTCCCTGCCTCCTCCCTTATCCTACCTTCCCTCCCCCCTTTCCTAGTCGTTTCCCCATCCCTCCTCCTTTTGCCCTTGTGTCCTGCGGGGTGTCAGATATAGGCTTGTAAGACTCCGCCTGGACCGCGAGATAAGAGCCAGTGCCGCCTACTGTGCCCATCACTGGGGCCCCTTCCTCTCCGCCCTCCCTCCAAGATCCTCCCTCCACCCCCCTTTCCGCTCCTCCCTCCTTCCCCCTCCCCTCGCCCCGTCGCCCTCATCGCACCCTCCCTCCTGCCATCCTCCCCCCCCTCCCCTCCTCCCTCTTCTTCTCCCCCGCCCCCTCCTCCACCCCCGCGAGGGGTCCACGGGGAACGCGGGCGCGGCTCGAGGGAAGCTGGCCCGGGCCGATGTCCGCGGCCACCCGCGGGCCGCGCGAGACTCCGAGCGCTGCCGCCGGTCGGCGCGCCCTGGTGGCTGCGCCGGGGCGTCCCAGCGCGCCCTCTCCTCCTCGCGCTCCTGGCCCCGAGGGGTATGACATGGAGGGGGGGGGGGAAACAGAAATGGAGCGGGGATGGGGGAGAGGGAGGACAGGAGGCGGGGAGGGGAGACGGGGAGGAGGTCTCGGGGCAACGAGGGGGACGAGGTGGAGGGAAAACGAAAAAGTAAGGATTAGGAGGAGGCGGAGGAGAAGGAGGAGAAAAAGGAGAAGAGGAAAAAGAAAAGGAGGAGGAAGAAAAGGAGACTCGTAACGCAGAGGGCCCGCCCAGGGGCCAGGAACTCTCGACGATGGGGCCGAGCAAATACTGACGAGCGGCGGCTGCGGCGACAGAGCTGCACGACACGAGTGCGAGATGTTGCGAGCGCCAGCTGGGCACTAGCTGACCTGCGTGCTGTGCGATCCATGTTGTTGTCTCCGATACTGCCGCGGCTCCGATCGTGGACGTCGCACCTGCAATTGCACGTGTGGGGAACAACACGACACGACGAAACGTGTCTTCATTCGACTGGGCATGGCGACGAGATCCTGGCGCCAGAGCGGGCCGCAATGGCAGTAGTGTGTCTGGTCGTCCTGCAGTTCAGGGCAGCCAGCCAAACGCGGCGGCGTAGCTACTGGGAGCCTGTACGACGTGGCCCAGGCTTCGCGGGCTGTCCTGGCCGCGGCGCTCTGGACCCCTGGCGGGCACAGGGGCTATTTTTCTTCAGGTTCTGCCATGACCTGTTCGTGCATGAAGCTTCTAGCTCGGCTTTCGGGGTCCATTTGACGAGGCACGCATGGCGGGCGGGAGCAAGGACATCGCGGAACAGGAGAGGGCGCGGGGACCGCGCAATGACGCGTTGAGTGCGGACGCGGGCAGCATGCAATCTATCACTCACTGCAGTGGCCGCGCCATGGCAGGCCTTCCCCATGGCCATCAGGGCTTGCGCGGCGATGGGTTTCACGCACTTCTCCGTAAGGAAGGCGGTGGCAGCGTTCTCGAGGTTGCGCGCGATGGTCGTCGATTGCCAGAACGGGGGCGAGCCGCCCTTTACTGCGGTAGCGCGGCCAATCCTCCTTCATGCTCGGCGTTCGTGAAGCACTCGGGCCCAGCATGGAGGAGAAGCCCATCAGCTCCAAGGGGGGATGCTCACGTCTGACCAGCTTGCGAGGCCAAGGAGGACAGCCCCCGACCAGAAGGTATCATTAAGGCACGTGGAGGGCCTCATGGATGGCCCAGCGCTCCGCGCCGCGGCAGACTTCGGCAGTGATCGGCAAACTGAGCGACGCAGCTCATGACCAGGACGGCGCAAGCAAAGTACATGCGCATAGAAAACGAAGCGCGGGCTCCCGCGCTGGCGAGCTCCGCGACCCCGCGCTTGCACTCCGCGAGCGAGAGTGCCCAGTGCTCGTTGCTCACGGGCGGCACGAGGATCATCCCGAGGTAGTTGGCGCCGTCAGCAATCTCGAGGGCAGCCCGCTCGGCCAGCTGAATCGGCATCGTTGGGCAATGCCAGCGGCGATGCGGAAACCGAAATGCAGGTCTCCCTTCGGCGAGGCGCGGGCGAGCGTCGCGCCGCGAGAGGGCTTTGCGGGCATGGCGAAGACCACTTTCAAGTCCAGCGGTTTCAACTGTGCTCCAGAGCCATGTCTGGTTCATCGACGAGAAGGCGCTGGCGAAGTCGAACATATTCATCGTAGTTTTGCTGCGCTCGGTCGGCGTGGGCATGGCAAGTCAACTCGCCGCCCGTGCCGCGGCGTCTATCTGGGCAACGTTGGCCGCGAGGTGGCGCCCGGAGGATGCAACGCTGGGATCCATGAACCTTCTTCGCCGCAGTCTCGCGGATTATGCGGCCGCTGCTGGTGGCAAGGGTCTTGGTGCCAATGCTATCCTTGACAGCTGCAGCGGGCGCAGTTGGTCCACTGCGCGTCGGGCGACCGCGGCGTCGTCGGTTTCCTCGCCCCTGGGGGTCAACGCTGGGATTGAGTCGCCGAAGCCAGGCGGGATCGGGAAGCCGCCGACCAATTCGCGCATCACTTGCTGGCGGGCGCGCGCGCCATAGTCAGCGCCCCGCGCGGCGCGCGGCATCAGGGCCCGGGGGCAGAGCGGATGGCGGACTTGATGGCCACCTCGACGTCATGTTTGTCCAGGGCGTTGCGGTCTGCGAGGTCGAGGCCCGCGGCGTCGGCGCCCAGGAAGCCCCGGGGCAAGTCGCCGCGCGCTGCCTGTCTGCAATCACGTCGCCCCAATGTTCGCGGATGTGCTTGAGGTTGTCGAACTGGTCGTAGGGGTCGCTGCCTTGGTGGACTATGGGCTGGAGGATCGCTCGGCGTGTGGCGGGGGCCCAAAGACGGGCTCGTCGGGCGCCGGCCTTCTGCAGGCCGTGTAGTCCCGCGCCTTGTTTTTAAACTAGAACCATCGCGCGCTTCGCGCGCGCTCAAGTTCTAGCTAGCTTCTGGGGGCCTCCTCGGAGCATCCTGGACTGCTTCTTGAAGTCGTCATGGGACCTTCTTGGCATGTCTTCGGGGGCCTCTTAGAAAGAGTTTTGAAGCCTTTTGGGTGCCGTCTTGGAGCCTCTTGGAGCCTTTGGGGCTTCTTGGGGGCCTCCTTGGGCCTCTTGGGGGCCTCTTGGGGCCTCTTGGGGGCCTCTTGGGGCCTCTTGGGGGCCTTTTGGAGCCTCTTGGGGGCTTTCTGGGGGCATCTTGGGGCCTCTTGTGGGCATCTCGGGGTGGGGGGCTTGAGTTTTCAGTTCGCGTTCCCTCTCTTGGGCCTCTCTTGGGGCCTTCTTGGGACCCTCTTACGCCGTCTCGGGCGGCTCTTGGGCCGTCTCGGAGCTCTCTCGGGCCGTCTCGGGGCCCTCTTGGGCCGTCTTGGAGCGGTTTGGGGAGCCTCTTGGGCGGTGCTTTAGCGCCGGAAACACGAAACAGCGAGAATGCAAAAAAAACATAAAAAACAATGAAGATCAACGATTTTGCCCCCCTCTCGGGGCGCTCTTCGGCGGCATATCAAAGGCCTGTTGGGACGTCTTGGGGGCCACCGGGCCAATTGAAACGCATCGTGCGTCGACGGAGACCCCTGGGCGTCGTCTTGGGAGTGTCTCGAGACCGCCTGGGGCCGCCGGGATTGCTGTCTGAGGGCCCCCCGGGGCGATTTTTTAGCCTCCCAGAGGCGGGCCCAGGCCCCGGGCCACACGTGCGTGGTCGGGGTCCCGGCCCCCGGCCCCCAGACCCGGTCCCCCGTCATATGTGCACAACAGCGTCGACGCGTCGCCAGACGGCTTCAGCGCGCCCGTTGCGTCATTCATCTCATCGGGAAGCCAAGGCGCGCTCAAAAGCAACGGCGTCGCGGCGGTCGACTCGGCCGTAGCGCGGGCGCAGGCGCGGGCGTTCGCGTGCGAGCGCGTCGCGCAGAGTCTCGGACAGCTCCGCGTCGTTCCTAGGTCACCCCCGTCATGGGACGGAAGATGACAAGCTTGCTCGGCGTGGTCGGGGCCCGCTGATCCACAGGGGCATCCCCCGCGGCGCGAGCGGCCTCTCACGCGAGTTCCTCTCGCGCAGCGGGCGCGCTCGGGGCGGGGGCCCAGCCAGGCGACGCGATGCTCGAATTGTTCAGGCGCAGCGGGGGCAAGTTCACGAGAGCCCCCCCGCAAGAAGCCCAGCCCTGCAACGCGAGGGCGCCCCTGGATTTTGGCGCGGGAGCGTCGCGCCCCCCGTCGCAAACGCTCGACAACCGAGGAACCTGGGGAACCCTGGAGGCAAGCAGGGCGTTTCTCAGCATGGGGTCCCGCTGTGGTGCGCGAACTTCGGGTGCCCGAAGGCGCGGCCTGGCACGCGCTGGCGGTCGGGCTCGGCGGGCCAGCGGGCGGCCGCCCGCGCGCGGATGGACGCGCGGGCGGCGATGCCCAGTTCAAAGGTCGCGGGGGTCCGCGAGCAGGCGCGCGCCCCAGTGCCACGCCGCAGCCAGCCACGAAGGCGTAGAAACAAAGGCGCGGCCAATGCGAGTCGCGCCTGGGCCAGCGGGGCCCTCTGCCGCGCAGCGCGCGGGCGCGCCGTCCCGAGTTTCCACCAACCGAGCCGAGATCGCCCCATCTCCCCGCTGCGTGGCCAGGACGAGCGTCGCTGCAGAGGTCAGCGAGCGAGACGTATCCGTCCACCTGCGGCGCGTGGAGGTGGGGCGCGAGCCTGTCCGAGGAGCTGAATCTGCCCTGCGCGATGGTAGCGGCGCGCTCTGGGGCCACTTGGCAGCGAGCACGGCTTGCATGTCGTCGGTCTTCGGGGACGTTGGAGGGGGCGCGTTTCACGGGCGCTTGCCTTGGGAACATTCGGCGGCGCCTTTGGGCTAGGCCAGCCCCCCCCCCTGGCCCGAACATTCGGCGCCGTCGAACATAACCGGGGGGGCCCCGCTCCCCGCCCCCCCTCCACGACCCCCCCTTCCCAAGCGCGGCCCCCCCTCCACGACCTCCACAACCAGGGGTGGGAGGGAGGCTCGAGGCCCCCCGCCCCAGCCCCCGGCGCCAGCGCGCCGGCGCGCCAGCGCGGGCGGCGGCGGCGGCGGCCGGCAGCGCCGACGGCGGCGAAGATGACCAGGATGAAGACGACGACGACAAGGTCGCATGTGGTACTTTGTCCTTTGCCTTGGGTGTCGGAATACTGACGAGCCCGGACAACAAATTTCGGTATTTTTCGCGATGCGTCGGGTGCCCCCCGCGCTTCCAGTCGTCGTCGTCGTCGTCGTCGCCGTCGCCGTCGTCATCGTCGTCGTCGTCGTTGTTGTCGTCGCCGTCGTCGTCGTCGTGCTCGTCGTCGTCGTCGCCGTCGCCGTCGTCGTCGTCGTTGTCCTCGCGGTCGTGAGCGATGTCGTCGTCGTTGCCGTCGCCGCCGTCGCGGTCGTCGTCGTCGTCGTCCGTCGTCGTCGTCGTCGTCGTCGTAGTCGTCGTCGTCGTCGTTGACCGTCGTCATCGTCATTATCGTCGTCGTCGTCGTGGTCATGGTCGTCGTCGTGGTCGTGGTCGCCGTCGTGGTGACCATCGTCGTTGCCGTCGTCGGCGTCATCGCCGTCGTCGTCGTCGCATTCGTCAATGTTTTCGTCGTCGTCGTCGTCGTCCCGTCGTCGTCGTCGTCGTCGTCGTCGTCGTCGTCGTCGTCGTCGTCGTCGTCGTCGTCGTCGTCCTCGTCGTCGTCGTCGTCGTCGTCGTCGTCGTCGTCGAAGTCGTCGCCGTCATCGTCTCCGTCATCGTCGTCGTCGTGCTCGTCGTCGTCCTCAGGACGCCTGCCCTGTCTTGGATCGCGTCACCCTGCTCTGCAGTGCCCTGCGCTCTCTCCAGTGGAGGAGGACACGGAGGATGAGGTTGACGCGGGGGGGAAAGATGCCCAGAGGGCGAAGGGTCGCTCCGCCCATGTGCGGCCGAACAGCGCGCCGCGGCAAGACGGGGAGAAGGATGGGAGGACGAGGGCGAGGATGAGGCAGGGAGAGACTGGGACAAAGCCGAGGAGGACCAGCACGTGACACGAGGGAGTGGCGCCCTGCCCCCCGAGACTGCGCCCGGGCGCCAGCGGAGCCCGCGGATGCTGCTCGACTTCCTGGGCTCGGAAGTCCCCCCTACCCCCGATGGGGAGTCTTCTGGGGCCCTCCGTGGTGGCCAGAGGAGGAGGACGACGACGACGATGACGAGTACGACGACCACGACGACGACGACGCCGACGTCGAAAGGAAGGATGACGAGCCAGGACCTCCGACGTCGTGATGCTTTTCCCACGGGTTCCCCCTGGACCTCTCGACGACTTCCCGAGAACCATCGTGCCATCCGCAGTCCTTCCTTGGAGACCGTCCTGAGGCCCAGCGTGGGCCCTGGGACGCCGAGGGCTGCCCCATGAACCCTCCCGTTTTGTCGAGCAGGGACCGACCGCCTCGGCATTCGTATAGGCCTACCAGGCCTACCACGGCATGTGCTTAGAACCTCGAGGTGTTCTAAGAGCCAAGCAAATGCTCTTAGAACACAAACCCGATGTGCTAAAACAAGACAGTCTCAGCCAGAAATGGCCTGAGACCATGTCGTGCAAACCACAAAAGGCTCTTAGAACATGTTCTGGTGGGCCTACGCACAGGCGAGCTCTGGGGACCTCCGCGGGTCAGGATCCTGGGCGGGAGCAGAACTCGCCGCCTCCTCCCCCCCTCGCTTCCCCCTCCTCCTCCTCCTCCTCCTCCTCCTCCTCCTCCTCCTCCTCCTCCTCGTCCTCCACCCGCCCGCACCCCCCGGCCGACGGAGCGCGCCCTCCCCCCCCCAGCCCGTGGCACGCCGCCCCCCCCGCCCCACTGCTTCGCCACTGCCTGCTTGATTTCGTGGGGGACGAGGAGGAGGACGAGGAGGAGGAGGAGGACGAGGAGGAGGAGGAGGAGGAGGGGGAGGGGGAGGAGGAGGAGGAGGAGGGGGAGGGGGGGGAGGAGGAGGAGGAGGAGGAGGGGGAGGAGGAGAAGGAGGATAGAATATGGAATCAGCGAACGTCGTTGTTCATTTTTTCCCCCAGCGCCCGGCCGCTCCTGGGGCCCCCGCCACCAGTGGGGGCTCCGCCCACGCGGCGGCGCGCGCCCCGCGGGCGAGGCGCTGCGGCGGAAGCTCCGGCCCGCCCTGCCGCGGGACGTGCTGCGCCGCACCAGGCACACAGCGCGGCGGCCCCATCCTGCCGCTGCGAGGTGGCCCGCTCCCCCCCTCGGCCGAGCTTCTCGGCCGTTCATCATCATCATCATCATCATCATCATCATCATCATCATCAGCATCATCATCATCATCATCATCATCATCATCAGCATCATCAGCATCATCAGCATCAGCATCAGCATCAGCATCATCATCATCACCATCATCCTCGCCATCATCATTATCATCATCATCAGCAGCAGCAGCACCAGCATCATCATCATCATGGCCATCAGCACCAGCATCATCATCATCGCCATCATCGCAATCAGCATCATCAGCGTCATCATCATCATCAGCAGCATCGCCATCAGCATCGTCATCAACATCACCAGCATCATCATCATCATGACCATCTGCAGCAGCAGCATCATCATCAACGTCATCAGC
Organism: Prorocentrum cordatum; assembly: GCA_963575745.1. Taxonomy (NCBI): domain Eukaryota; class Dinophyceae; order Prorocentrales; family Prorocentraceae; genus Prorocentrum; species Prorocentrum cordatum. Next base: position 619,457 of record CAUYUJ010015505.1, read on the forward strand.
ATCATCAGCATCATCACCAGCATCACCATCATAATGGCCATCAGCAGCAGCATCATCATCGTAATCAGCATCATCATCATCTTCATCAGCATCAGGCCAGCAGCATCATCATCAGGCCATCAGCATCATTAGCATCATCACCAGCATCATCATCATCATCATCATCATCGTCATCAGCATCATCAGCATCATCACCAGCATCATCATCATCAGCATCATCACCAACATCAGCATCATCAGCAGCATCAGCATCATCATTACCATCAGCATTATCATCATCATCATCATCATCATATTCATCTCCATCAGCATCATCATCATCATCATCAACGCCATCAGCATCATCCAAAACGTCATCATCATCACCATCATCATCGTCATCATCATCACCATCGGCATCATCACCAGCATCAGCATCATCACCATCATCGCCATTATC
>CAUYUJ010015505.1:622395-624895 GCA_963575745.1 Prorocentrum cordatum
TGACCAGCCACGATTTGACCGCTCACGCTGGGACCAAGCGCTGGCCATCGCTCGGACGTCCATTCCCTGTGTGTTTCTTTTTCGGTTTTGTGCGTGTCTTGGATGCTCCTTGGTAATCCCCGCCGAGAAAAAGGGCACACGTCCGAGCGACACCTGGAGCGTGGACCCCTCACGCCTGGGGCGGCGGCGACCCAGCGCGCGTGGACTCCTCCTGGGGCCGCGGCACCCGTCTGTATGCGTGGGCTTACGTCGGGCGTGTCCCCCTACAGGAGGATTTTCGACGAAAAATTAAGAATACCCCAAAAATGCCGCCAAAAGGGAACACAATACCCCAAAAGTAGTCCCCAGACAATTTTTTGCATTCTTTCTTTATGATTTTGGGGCCATTCTGAATTTTTCGTCGACAGCCCCCCTGCAGTAGCGGGACACGCCCGTCCGTCTGCGTGGGCCTCGGCGCCTCGCCCTCCCGCCGTCGGCAACCCACGCGAGGCCCCGTGCGTGTGGCCCCCGGGGTGCCGGGACGCTCGCTCGCCGGGCGGCAGCGCCAGCGGCCCGGCGCCGCCGCCCGCGGAGGCACCGACCCTTTTTGTTGGCCCTGCATCCGATCGTGCTCCTTCGCCGCCGGCGTTGCTCGCCATGGCAGGCCTGTTTTTTACAGTTTCGCCGTCCTCACGAGTGGGGCGTGACGCTCTGAGGCGTCCGATCGGGCCTTTGCTTGCTTGCTTGCTGGCGTGGGCAAGCGCGCTCCACGACTCGCAAGGTCACTAAGTCGCGATATTGGATCCGCCGTGGGGGATGTACGATATATGACATCGAGGCGACCGTGCATTTCTCCGGACGTTTGCGAGCAGGCACTTTGCGAGCGGTGGGACGCGCTCGGTGATGGCGGCAGTGCGGGTGGTCCTGCGCGGTTGCTGTCAACAGAGGCGGCCGGCGGAATGCACATGCCATCCACGCCACGATCAGGCGCCGACAACGGTCCTCGCAACAGGCTCTGGGATCGGACGGTTCGCTCTACCAACCTTTTCGAGCACCACCTTCAAGGATGGACGAGCCCATGTGCCCGACCCGACTCGTCGGGGTTACGTCCACACTCATGGGCATCAGCAATACACTGCAGTCCTCCTCTTCCTCCTCCTCCTCCTCCTCCTTTTGACCTCCTCTCTGTCTCTCTCTCTCTCTCTCTCGTCCAAGTGTTCCCCCAAGGGCTACCACAACGGCTGGGGAAGCACACGGCCCAATAGCTTGGCCAAACTCTGGCCAACAGTTTGGCCACATGAGCACTTCCAAAAGGGAGGGGGGGGCACGTCACAAGCGCTTCGCCGCATTTTCAATTCGGCTCCCGCCCCCGTGGCCTGCACAGTGGTGTTGGCGTAACGCATGTTATACCTCTGACTGGCCCATCTGAAAAGTTCCAGCCGCCCACCAAAACACCGGCTTCCACCGACTGTTCCGCTCAGGATGATTCCAATATGGTGTCGAAGATCGTTCTTTCTGGCCTCCGAAATGGCTCAAGTGCTTCCGAAACGAGTCACGGTGGCCCGAGGGCCTCAAGATGGCCCAAGAGGTCCCTAGTACGCCCCAAGAGGGTTTTAGAAGGATCCCCCCGAGGGCCTCAAAAAGCAAAACGACTAATGTGGAGATCGTTTCTCAATGATTTGTCAAATGTTCGCCATTCCACTGGAAAAACGTCCAAGACGGCTCAAGAGACCCCCAACACCGACCCAAGACGGCCCCGAGAAGACACCAAAACGGCCCAAGGGGGCCCAAGCCAGCCGAGATACCTCCAATATAGCCCCGAAGGGCCCCAAGATAGTCAAGAGAGGCGCCCAAGATGGCCTCCGAAGGCTGCAGGCGGCCCAAGAGCGCTCTAGGATAGCCCAAGGGCGCCCCAACATGGCCAAAGAAGGCACCAGGCCGCCAAGATGGGCCAGAAGACAGGGGAAGAGGTCCAAGACAGCCCCGAGACGGCCCGATAGGGCCCTCCCCCCAGAGTTTCCCGAACGGCTGGGGGGAACATGCAGTCCACTAGTAAAGTCAGATGTTTGCACGACATTTGACGGCACAGGCGTTCCCTAAAGGGGGCGTCAGTAACTCGACGGAGGCGTGCTCGATTGACGCGAACACTGCAAACTAATTCGAACTAACACAAAGCAACGCGAAGCGTTGAACATTAATGCAAATCTATACAACACAATAGCGAGCACAATGCAACACAGTGCTACATGTACCAATATGCAATCCAAAGCAATGCACATGTGTGCCTTCTGAAAGCAGTGCGACGCAAAGCAGTCAATGCTAGCACATGTCAAACAGAGCAAGCAGCGGAAAGCGGTGCCACACGAGCTCAAACAACAAGTCTATCTACAGCAAAGCAAGCAGTGCAAAGCAATGTCATGCAAATTTACGCATGCAGATACAAAGCTGCCCTGAGAACGCAAGCAAGGCAACACAATGCAAGACTGCGCAAGACAGCGCAATCCACTGCAGTACAAAGCAG
>CAUYUJ010015505.1:629895-704895 GCA_963575745.1 Prorocentrum cordatum
TAAGGTCGCCGCGGAGTGCGCGAATGCGCTGCGCGGACATAGGGGCCCCGGCGATTCTCAGTGGCCCGAACAAATTAGCGTCAATTTAGAATGGAATGGAGCAAAGAAGCGCAATGAAGGTCGGCTTGAGCCAAACGTGCCTGTGCCAAAATGGCGACATAAGGGGGGGCGAAAACGGGGGGCGGGGAAGTGGGGGCGGGCTGGGCAGAAGGAGAGGGGGAGTAGGAAAGTAGGGGACCTGCCGGGAGGATGATGGGGGGAGCAAGGTCGAGGATGAGGGAGGGGGGGGGGGGGGGAGGGCGAGGAGGGGGGGGGGGGGGGGGGGCAGAGGGGGCGAGGCTTCGTCCGCCCCCCCTTATCCTCAGCTCCCTCTACCTCCTCGTTCGCCCCCTCCTCTCTCCTTCCCGCATCCTCTGCCTCCTCCTCGACGTAGTCTGTCTCCTCTACTCCCTCTATCCTTGACCCATCCTCTTTCGCCTTGCCCGCCCCCTCGTCCACTTGCTCGCGCTGTTTCCAACTGCCCAGGCGGCGTCGCGCTCGGCGAGCAGCTCCCCGAAGGCTTCGCCTCGACCATCGCCCGGCCGCCCTCGCGCCTTCAGCTCGAGGAGGTGGCGCCCCAACGCGTCACTTCACTGCGGCAGCGCGGAGACGGGGTAACGAGGACCTCCTATTCCTCTCCATTTTCTCCTCGCCCTCTTCATCGCCCCCCCGCATTCCACCCCCCCTCGCCCCCCGCGCCCCCGCCCCCCTCATCCCCGCCCCCCTCTTCCCCTCGCGCCCCCCCTCGCCCCCCCCCATGTCGCCCCTCCCCGCTCCCCCCTTCACTTCTGATTTCCCCTCCTTCTACTCCCTTCCGCTCCTCCCATTCATAATCCGCCTCCGCCTCCTCGTTCCCCTCCATCTGCCCCTCTTTCTCCGCGCCCTTCCGCCCGCCCCCCCTCGGGCGCGCCCTCGAACGAGCAGCCCCCCGACAAGAAGCGGGGAAAAGGCGCCGACGGCAGCGGAGGAGCCACTTCGTCTCCGTGGAAAAACGTCGCGTCACCTGGCAGGCGCGGCCCGGCCTGGTCGAGGGTCGCATGGTCTGCAGCGCCGACAGGGGTGCGAAGGACCGCGCCCTCGCCCCTGCCCTTGCCCCCGCCTGTGACCGCGGCGATCGCCCCTTTGGCGTCGGCCGCCATCTCCCGGGCGGCCGCCGCGCGCACCTCGGCCTCCTGCCCCGTGTCCTCCGCGAGCGAGACGCCCCCCGGGGGGCTGGGTCGGCAGAGAGGGGGGGGGAGAGCGCGCGCCATAGTTTTCTGACAGCGCCTAACAACTTGCACATGTGCTCGACGTTTTCCTCCGCGAGGACAGCGCTGAACATCGGGTGTGCCTTGAGCGACCGGTGGGCGAGGATCTCCGCGTGCCCCGCGTCGGCGGGGCCTGGAAGCGCAGTCGCCGCGAGGAGCTCGGCCGCCCCGACCTCCAAGGTCGGCGCCCCCAAATCAGCACCAACGTTGCGGATGGGCCCCCTGCGCAGGGAAGGCGGGGGGGCAAGTGGAGAAGGGGGGGGGGGGGGGGCGCGCGGGGCGCGGAGAGGGGGAGGGGGGGGGAGGGGCAAGCCTGCGGGGGGAGAACAAGGAGAGAGGGGGGGGATGATGGAGGGACGGGGCGAGGAGGGGCGAGGGGGGGGTTGCGGATGGGGGAGGGCAAACACGCCTTCACCTCGCCTTCTTGCTTCACTCCGAGCGGGGGGGGGGCGCCGGCAAGGAGGGGGGCGAGGGCGCGAGGAAAATGGGCGACGAAGAGGGCGGGGGGGATTTTGATTTCGCCGCGCGTCCCAAGGAAAGCTTTGCTCAGCCCCCTGAACGTGAACTCGGCAGCGTAGGCCGCGACGGGGTGCCCGACGGGCCCCTTCGCCCTCGCCGCGATGCCAGCGGGGCGCCCAACGCAGGCATTGTTGAAGTGCGCTGGCGGCGCTGCCTCGCAAGGGCGGCAGACCCAGTCGTCCCGGGGGGCGGGCTCCGCGTAGAACCACGTCGTGCGATCCCCACGCTCGAACCAGAAGTACCTGACATACTTGGTGATGCTAGGCGCAACTGTGGCGCGCGCGGCGCTGTGCTCCGAGACCGACAGAACGCGCCCGCCAGTCTTCAAGCCCGCGGTCGCATTGAAGAGGAACGCGCCTGGCTCGACCAGGAGCGCCAACCAGTTCGTCTGGAGATCCTGATCCAGATGGCACGGAAAGGGCTCTACAAGTGGACTGCCCACGATGCCCACCGTGCAAATCAACGTCATGGGAGATCCCTGGCATCGACGGCATCCAAGTGGAAGCGCCCAATGTTGCCGCCCCATCCATGGCATATTCTGTCTTGGTCAAGGCGTGCGTCACGGGTGCCGACTCGAAGTGCGCCGCCACTCCTGGCACCGCGAAATCGGGCAGGCGGTGGCGCAGGCTCTGCAGCATACCGCCCCCAACGAGAAGTCACCAGCCGTGGACTTGAACGCGCTGTGCTTCATCGCGACGGTCTTCGTCGTCTGCTCGTCCTCGAGGGTCGGCTTGGGCGGCGGCATCTCGGGCGCCTCCCAAACTCCACTCATCGCCGTGCGGCGGTACTTCGCCTGGCGACCCAAGGCGCCAGCCTTCGACTGCCTACCTTGGTCCTGGATCTCGCTGCGCGTCTCCTCGGCCGGCGCAGGCGCGCAACGCACCTTTGCAACCTCGCGCATCTCCTGCTGCTGCTTCGGCGGTGCCTCGGCGAAGTAGCACTCGAAGAAGCCAGCGAGCCACTCGCGAGAGATCACATTGCGAGGTCACATAGCCGTGCCAAATGCAGCCTCAAGGAATGGGTCGGCGCCGACGCGCTGCTCAAAATTGATTGTTCGATCCCAGACTTGTGCAATCCACTCCAGCCACTCCGGGTCCCCCGCCCTCGCTTCAGCGCCATTGCTCAACGCGCCCAGCATTCCCATGGGTGGACGCTCGGAGAAGACGCCCTTCTTCCCAATCCCTGCTGCGACGGGCTCCCACACGAAAGCGAAGGCCGTCTCCGCGATGGGTTCGTCTCCCTTGAAGCTCTGACCACCCTGGAAGTCGAACGACGACTGCAAGCCCAGCCTGAAAATGAAGTCCTGGTCTTGCAAGATCGAAGGTCCTCTTGAGTCCGCCCTCGTAGGCCTGGTTGGACATGCCAACTATCCAATCGGAACAACCTCTCTGTGTCTTCCCCTGGCTGATCCCTGCCTGGCTAGCGACCTCGAAGACCTGGCCGCACCTGGCAACGATGTCCCCCAACTTGTAGGTCGACCCTGGTGGTCAACGCGGACGATGTTAGGCGCGCGTTGTTCGTCGTTTTCCGCCGTAGAGCCTCCGCGTTATGATCCGACAACGCCGCTGCTTTCCCCTCGTCTCCTGGGCCGCCTCCGTCCTCGCCACCTCCTTCAGCATCCGGCTTGACGGCTTCGGGGGCATCGATCGCGCCCTCTCCTCCGAAGTGCGGGATGTCTTTGGCTGAGAGGACGACGCCCCCGGTGGTCCCGATGTGCATCAGGACCATGGCCATGACTCCAGCGCAGTGCTGGACTGTCTGGAACGTTCGCGACCAGCTCCCCCAACGACTCCTGGCATGCTTCACGCCCATGCTGTGGAAGACCGAGCTTTTCGGCTATATACCCCATATTGCATTGAATGTGAGGGTCGGCACCAAAGCCGACGACAAGGATGTGACCGAACATGTCGTGCGCAATCCACGGGTCGAACTCTTGGAAAGGCTTGAGCATCCAATTGAAATTATCTCGGACCTCCTGAACGGAGGCCAAGCACACGCGGTAGTTAGCGACTGAATTCAATGGGCCATGTACCCACTGGAAGAAGACGGCCCACTCGTGAATGACAAAGTTGCTTCCACATGTAATCGACGCCTCGTGGCGGTTCCATTCCCAGCGGCGCGGGGGGGCGTAGATAACGCCCCACAAATGGGGATCCGATAGTGGGTTACCAGTTTGGAGGGCCATCCAGAGCTTCCACCACCAATCCATTGCTATAAGGATTGCCGCGCGAGTGGCCACGTAACTTCCAACCCGCGCCCCCATCACGCATACCCAGAACGCGCGAGCGCCTCGGCCTCTGCAGATGCGACGGCGGTGGCCGAACTTCGCCTCGAGGTGCGTGGGCTGCTCGATCATGGCGGCATTGTTCCCGTTGCGCACGCCGAATCTGAAGTCAATATCGTCTGCAACGTCGTCCAGGAGATCCTCGGACCGAAGTGCGCGGCCCAATTGCCGAATTACCCCGGGCGTTCACCTCGGCCAACAAATGTGGGCCACTCTCACATGCACCATGCGACGACCCACATTGGGCCCAGCGCGCCAGGGCGCCATGCGTGCGCGGGCGCAACGAGTTGGGCGGGACGTTCGCGACGAAAGGGCACCATTGCCGGCAATTGCCCAGATCGCCGGCGCACTCAAGAGCATGCCAAAACCCATCTGACGCCACACCAGACAAGAAAGACTTGATGATGAGGAGGGCCCGATCCTTATCGCCCTTGCATCGGCGCGCCTGCGCGGGGCAACTGATTCCTGCGCGGCCCTTCCTCGGGCGCCCCTGCCCCCGCCCCCCGCCGCCCCTCTTGGCAACCACCTCTTGGGCGGAAGGGCGACGCGCGGGCCAGGAAGGGGGCGATCGGGCATTCGAGGGGAGGCTGCGCTGCCAAAATCAATCGCCCCACTCCTGGGTCCAGCGCGAAAACCAGGCCGCGAGGAGACGCGCGCTGATCTCGTCACTATGGCGCCATCTTGGGGTCGCACTCTAGAACGGGATCCGCGGGGCACTCAATGGCGCAGGACCTCGTGCTCGCTTCCAGGGCCACCCCAAAATGCACCCCAGCGTCGAGGGCGGTCTAAGTGGGAAAATCCTGCTTTGGAAACGTCACAAGGAAGAAGGCGACAATGATAAGGAGGGTAAACAGGACCTCCTGCTTCTTGGTGAACTTGCGGGTCAGCCACTTCGCATGGGCATGGGCCCCCGCGTGGGAGGCGTCGAAGACGCGGTAAATTTCCGCAGGGCGTAGCCGTCGTTGTGCACGTCGGCTTCGGACCTGATGTCGACCTGCAAACCCGCGCCCCGGAGCGCCACCCGCGCCGCGTGCGCGACGTGGTCCGAAGCCCGCGAGGGCTCCATCCCACTGGGTGGGCCCGCAGGGCCTCGCCCAGTAGCCAGGGGGGCTCGGGCGGAAGATCCACCCCTGGTGGTGGCCCAGCCCCAGAGGCCAAAAGGCCTGCGTCAAAATGGCCTTTGCCCACGACGGCGACGACAACAGCTACGCGGCCAGGCCCCATCTAAGAGGTTCGGATTCGGCCTGGCCACCCCCCCTCCATTTCCCCGCCCGAGGACGCGCGCGACCCAGGAAAGGGGCGCCTGAGGAAACGCGCCCTTCAGGAGACGGGCGACTCATAACAAAAAGCGACGATCATCCTCATCGGCATCCTCGCCATAATCCTCCTCTCCCCCATCTTCCCCCTCCTTAGATGCATCCCCGTTCAGAGCTGTTGCCCAGGGCGCCAGCCGCGACAACGACGACGTCGACGACGACAATGTGGGCAGCGGCGACGACGATGGACACCCGAAAAAGTCAGCGCTGACAGTTTGCCCCTCTGCTCCCCGCGCGAGGGGGGGCGCGCGCTCGTCGTCGACGTCGTCGTCGCCGGCGCCCCTGTTGGAACTGCCGTCGTCGTCGTCGTTATCGTCGCTTTCTTGGTCGTCGCCGTCGCCGGCGACGCCGATGTCGGATCGGCGCGGTCGCAGCCGTTGCCGTCGTCGCCGACGTCGGCGTCGGCATCGGCGCCGGCGTCGTTGCGTGCGACTTCGATCAGGAGCGCGCCGCCAGCCCGCCCGAACGCGCGAGGGGGGGGCAGAAGGGGGCGCATGGACGCGCGCCACATCGCTCGCGCCTCCGTGGATCAGGGGCAAAGCGAAGCGTGCTGAGCAACGGAGGTGGAGGGGCAAGAGAGGCCGGGCGCGGGCCACGAGCAGGAGGCGGGGGGATGGCGTGATGATGATAACGGGGGAGGGGTTGCATGAGGATGGACGGGATTACGTTTCCTCGACATAGTGCTCATTGCGTTTGGCGCGCGCGCACCCCGTTGCCCCGCCGGGGCATCAACCGAACCTGGCACCACTGATCGCAGAGCGCCCCCCTCTAAGAGCTGAGCAAGAGTCCGCAGCCACAGCCGCAGAGAGACGTGGCGCGTGAACCTATCTCCAAACATGCACACTTATTTTGGCGGCGCTGGAGGGGCGAACGCTGCCTCGCCTCTCTTCGGCTTATTGGCGGGATTCAGCCCGCACTCGGCGACGACGGCCTCGCGCTCGGTCTTGCCGTTGGCCTGCCCGTCGGAGCCGCTGGAAGGCGCGGCCCCGCCGCTCGCGTAGTCCGCGAGAGCCTCGACGTTGGCGCCGACGGCGCTGCCCATCTCGTAGCCCCCATGCTGGGCATCCACGAAGTTGAACTTGCCCGACCTGCGCTTCTGTTCCAGCAGGTTCATCAGCTGCCCCGTGGCCATTTGCCCCGGAGCACTTGATCCACCGACGGCATTTCGAAGGCCGAAAGCCGCCTTCGTCAACGGCAGCCTCGCTGCCACCACCGCGCTCGCCACTCCTGCCCAGCGCGTGAGCAGCGGGCCCGCCGGCTTCCTGAGCGCGCCGTTTTGCCGGAGGAATGCGCGGTCGCTCCAGCGCTGGTCAACGCGCAGCTCCGAAGTGCGCGGGGCAAATGTCGCGCGAACTTCCCCCGTCCAACGGCGTGTGATCGCGCGACCGGTGCCCGAGACGCTGAAGCTGTAGATGCCGCCATGTGCCCTCTTCTGGATCGAAGTCCTCGAGGTTGTCGTCGGCGCCGCGGCGTCCGTCGTCGTCGCGCGCCTCCGCCAGGGGCGCAGCCGCCCCCCCTCCATCGAGCCCGCCGCCCTCGCCGCGACCCCCGCTCAAGAACTCAAATTGAAACCTCCATCCTCGACAACAACTCAAAAGCGACCCCCAGCCAAAACGTTGAACGCGAGCGCTGCCAACAACATCGGCGGGGGGCACTGCGGGGCGGAGAGGGGCCGGGGGAACGCTCGCGCCCCCGGCGCCTTGATGAGCACGACGGCGACGGCCCTGTCGTCGCGATCAGCGCCGTCGATACGCACGCCCCCGCTCAGCGTCGTGAAAAGCTCGAAGAGGCGAAGGAGCATCGCGCGATTCTTTTCGCGGGCGCCCCCGATGAGCAAAGCGCCCTGGTTCTCGATGCCGAAGGCAACGGGCTCGCGCAAGCTCAAAGCGGGGCGCAACATCTTGACGCCCGCGCCCTTCAGCAAGTTATTGTCGCGGTCCCAAGGGCTGTCGCTGAAGTTGGCCACGCCCTTGGGCGCCCCTCTGGCAGCTCCGTCGCCGCGCGCTCCTCGTCGCGGTCAATTTCGGACACGGGTTTGTCCTGGATCGCGCCCGAGGTTTTTTTCTGTGGGGGGCCTTGGACGCGATCTCCACGCCGACGGGCTGCAGCGCGCCATGCCAGATCATGCCCTGCTCCACCTTGTGCGAGCGGGCGCTGTCAGACCGAAGGACAGTGGTCGCGCTCTCGAACCTGTCGGCGTCGCGCAACTCCCTCGCGCGCGTCTCTGCCCTGGCCGCCCGTTGGGCTGTTGTCAGGCCCGCCTCCGGTGGCATGGCCAAGGCGCGAAGCAAACGAGATCGAACAGAGTCGCTTGAGCACAAATGGCTACGGCACGATGATGACCGTGTTATGTTCGTGGCAGCGAATGCCGTTTACGTTTATCTTCGCCCTTGGCGGTGGCCGGATGTAGCTGGTAACCACGACACAAACGTGCACAACTGCCTAGTGGTCATCACCGCGGTGTTAAAGACAGCGGTCCCAATGACTAGATAAGACACAGAACGTACGCAAGCATCTATCCCCAACCCCACAAATTACTACCGCTCCAAATACGTAATAATATGTTAGGAGCAGGAACATACGCGCGAAACCACGGAAGCAATAGCACCACTGTTCATTCAAAAAATTCGGGCACGCATCAACCTGTGCACCCGAAGTGGCACGCGCACGACGCGCACCAACGAAACACCCCCCCAAGGCCACGATCGAGGTCGGACCCGAAGCGAGGGATAATAACACATCATCAACGCCTTTGGGCGCCACGATAGTGGCAGCGATTCGCGCCGCCCAGAGAGGCGCAATGCGAACGCGAAATGGCGCGCCCAACGCATGAAGCGCGCACAGGATTCACCCGCCCGAAGAGTTTCTGGACAACGAATGCGACGCCTGCGCCGCTGTTGGCCAGGAGATCGCAGCGCTGCGCGCTGTCTCAAGCCGGGGCCACCGTGCTCAGGATCAGGGCGCCCCGCTGACGAGGTGGAGGGCCCGAAACGCCACCGACGCCATAGGACGCGAATCCGAGGTTGGGAAAAGCGCGTCGCGCACTTCGCCGCGAAACCATCCATCGCCGCGTAAGCACGCGGAGCTGCGCGTGGGCACGGCGTCGCCCCGCCCAGGGCGAAGGCGTTCTGCGCGGCGACATGCGCCATGGTCGCCGACGCACAGGGCGACCATCAGTGCCCGCGCAAACGTGACGTTGCCTTACCACCGTTGGCGCGCCAGCGGAATCGAGTCGTTCGAAGCGCGCAGTCGCTGCGACAAACCGTTGGAATGGTTCATCTTGTACATTTCCCAAGGGGGAGGGGGCCTACCAAGGGCCCCGTCTCCCCCGCCCCCATCGAGCCTCCTTCGAAAATCCGTCAACAGCATCAACAGCAGCAACCACCAAAAACATCAATAATCAGTTTAATATTGTTCGCGCTTGTGTGCCAGCGTGCCACTCAACACGTATATCCCAAACCTCGGTACCCGCCCGCTTCGTCTTCGATCGTGCCCCCTTGGGAGTATATAGTCCTTACCAGCCAAGTGCATGTAGCGCAGCCTGTAGAAAAAAAAAGGCAAAAGAGGACGGATGCAAGGGGGAGGGAAAGGGATGGAGCACGAGAGAAATTAGCAGGAGGGGGGCTGAACACACAAGGTGGAACCAGACGGGCAGATCGGGAGCGGGTGGGCCGGGAAGGCGGGCCCAGGCGGCCAGGTCGAACAGGTGGGTTGCTGAAGCGTGATTCATACATGAGTCGCGAGTCTCGAGCGATAGCGCAATTCCCAAATAACTCGTGAGGAAAGATCAGAACGAGAAAATGATTCCTGAATGTCGAGGGCGCGGCGTCGGAATAAATTGAGGAAGTCCCACGGGAGAGCGCGATGTTGGAATCTATTGTGAGGAAATATCCGGCGGGAGCCGTTGTTGTTGTATCCCGGAAGCCAGAGGCACAGTCTGAACATGAAGAATTCCCCTCTTTTTTATACAAAAAAGAAAACAAACGCTGCGAGGTGGCACTTCCATTAAAGAAACACTACGCGCACGGACCAACAATACAAGAATCAGGAGTCACTCCGCACCGCAGAATCCCACCTCAGCCACGCACCCAGGAACAGTGTATGGCCGCTCGGCCTCCTCATTCTGATATACATGTATGTACGTACAACTATAACCAAACGCAAGCGATGCAGTGTGTCTGCGTGGGTGCGTGTGTGTATATGTGTGTGTGTGTGGGTGTGCGTGTGCGTGTGCGTGTGCGTGTGCGTGTGCGTGTGCGTGCGTGTGCGCGTGCGTGTGCGTGTGCGTGTGCGTGTGCGTGCGTGTGCGCGTGCGTGTGCGCGTGTGCGTGTGCGCGCGTGCGTGTGCGTGTGCGTGTGCGTGTGTGTGTGTGTGTGTTGTGTGTGCGGGGGGGGGGAGAGCCGCTCCTCCGACTGACTCCGCCGCGTCGCTGCGCGCTGGGCGGCGACGCGCGACGCCGAAGAATGTGCGCGGAGGGGGGGGGGGGAGGAGGGGGGGGAGGAGGGGGGGAGGCGGAGGGAGGAGGGAGGCGAGGAGCGGATGGGGGGTAGGAGGGGGGGAGGCGAGGAAGGAGGAGGGAGGCGGGCGAGGAGGGTGCGGGAGGGGAGAAGGCGGAGGGGGAGGAGGCAAGGAGGGGAGGAGGCGGAGAGGGATGGAGTCGAGGAAGGTGGAGGCGGAGGGAAGATGAGCGAGAGAAAGGGGGAACACAGGGAAGAGGACGAGGAGAAGAGCAGGAGGCAGAGTAGTGGCAGGACGAAGCCCGGGATGAGAGAAGGACGGCGCAGTCTGGAAAAGGGAGGATGAAGAGGAGCAGGAGGAGGAGCAGGAGGAGCAAGAGCACGAGGGGGAAGGCGACGTTTGCGCCATGCGTTGGGAAACCAAATGGTACCGATACTGCGAATCCCTGGACCTCTCCGTGGGTGCGCTTTGACCAGGATGTCGAGGCGAATCCAGCGGTGGCGACCAGGGCCTCCCAGGAGGCCCAAAGAGAGGGAAAATAAGGGAAGGGTAGCGGTATGGATACGTTTCCCTCCTCCGAACGTGGCGACATCCGAATGTGGCGACAACGACGGTGAAGACAACGGAGACCCAAGGCCGCGGGCGCCTCGGCCAGGGCCCGGTGACGCCCCGCGCGGGGCCGCCCCTCCGCGGCTCCTGGCCAATTCGAGCCAAATGGGGCGCGGGCGATCGGATCGGCGCCGGGCGCGCCAATGACGTGTTCGTGGGAATGGCGCGCAAGGCAACCCGGAGAGGAGGGGAATGGCACGGAGGATGTGGATCGGAGGAGGCAAGGGTACCCATACCGCTACTCTTCCCTCCGTCTTCCCCCTCTTTTGGGGGGCCTCCTGGGAGGCCCTAGTCGGCACCACTGGATTCGCCTCGACCTTCTGGTCAGAACGCACCCGGGGAGACGGGAGAGGTCCGGCGAGTAGCGGTATAGTTACCACTTGGTTCCCCAGGGGGGGACGGGGGAAGGGAGGACAACAAGGGGGGGATGGGAGGGGAGGAGAAGTGCAGGATGGGGAGGGCAGCGAGGCATGGGAGGGCAGCGAGGCATGGGTGAGAAAGGCCAGGGGAGAGAGGGGGGTCGTCCTCCACAGGATGTGGCTCCCGCCCTCGCACCGTGCACGTGCGTCTTCAGAGAGCTCAGAGCGCTGCAGGGCTAGAGGGCGGGGGGTTCGAAGCCAGCGCCGCTCGCGCTCGGAGGGTCGCTTTCAGGATGCGGCTCTCGCCTTGGCGCCGCCCGAAGCTGCCAGAGTGGAGGGCGGGCCGCTCTCGAATCGTGGCTCTCGCCCCACCGCCGCGCAGTCGTCGCCGAGCTGTCCGGTCACGGCGGGCACTCCCTTGCCGAGGCGCGGCCTCGAATCGACTTGGCTACCACACGGCTCCCAAACAGCTTATCTGAAAGGGTTCTGCAATCGTTGTCTAGGAAACTGTCAGGCGCGTTGCCAGATCTGGTATCGCGGTTCACGTTAGGTGGCAACGTGGGGGTCTACTCTCATACGTGACTAAACTTGGCGGCCAGCCCGGGGGGGGAGTGAGGGGGGGCGGGCCTTCTCAGGAGGCTCGGAAATGCTCCGGCTCAGCAGTTTTCTGAGCTTCCCGCAAAGACACCAAAAAAAAGACTCTCAGAAGGCGCGAGTTCTTCTGAGAAATCCCGCCGCATTTTTAGAACGCCTTCTATTTCTCACTTCCCCCCCTTGCTCGCCTTCAGTAGACAGGGGGAGGAGCCTCCTCTGCTCCTCCCTTGTCCCATCCGCCGTCGAGATGTTGCCTGTGCGCCGCGATCTCTCGCGGAGAGGGGCGCAGCGCGCCCCGCTGTCCACGTCACGTCGCCCTTGAGGCAGTGGGTGGAGGACACGACGGCGAACCTGGAGGGAAGAGGGGGGGAGGGAGGAGATCGGAGGGTGTGGGAGGAGTTCATCCCCCTCCTCCTCCAACCTCCCCCATTCCCTTAGAACACCTTTGACTACCTACCAGACCACCCCAACCGAACCCGAAAACCTACATTTCAGGGGGGGGGGTACGGGTTCCACAAGTTTTTTTTCAATGTGCCCCGACGCCCTCCCCACTGGGCAAATTGGGGCCTTCGGGTTGGGTCGGGGTGGTTTGGTGGGCGGTGAACCTTGGGGCACCCCAGAGACACATGAAACACCGAACACGCCTTCAGAACCACCGATAAGCCGGAACGTACTATGAAGCCTCACTCCTCCCTCCCATCTCCATTCACCTCCCTCTCTCCTCCATCCTGATCGATTTTCGAATCCCGCCAGGCCGCTGGGCTGCGGTGGTCTAGCGCGGTTCCTCTTCCAACTCTGTTTTTCCTCTTCGAGGAGGGGGGCGTCACTGCTTGTATTGATGTCTACCACCCCACTCTGCCAGACCCAAACTAAGGCCAATGTGGGCCACACCCACCCCTGTCCCAGAACCGTGCATCATATACTTTGTGGCAACACCTGACTCATGTTCGTGCGCCCCGCGATCACTTGACATTGTTTTTCGATGTGGGAGCCATAGCACGCGGGGCGCACCTCGCTGGCGTCGTGCACCTCGCTGGCGTCTGCGTTGGTTCTCGACCGTTGTCGATGGCGGCCCATGCGCGTGCTGAGACTTGAGTACTACATATGTGTTGGGAGGGTGGGTGTGAGTGAGCGAGACGGCTTGCTGCTTGTGGGTCGCTTGATCACTGCCCTGTATTAACAAACACCCCCCCACCCAATCGACCGTCAGCCAACCCAGACCCTTGCCCCCCCCCCAACCATCCCAAAGAACACAACAAAAACAATTTTACGTTCAAACCTGGAGCATGCGCGGGCGCCACGCGACCAATTTACATTCCTTTTTGACACGGATGGCGGGGAGGGGGCAGCATATTGTTGGCTGCGCGTAGGCCAAACGTCGGCTTGCGGCGCGTTTAGCTGCTAATTAGGCCGCTGTCGTGACCCGTAGCGCTCCTGACTCCGCTTGCGCCTTCGCTTGCGGACGCGACCGAAAAAGTAGGCCAAACGTCTTTGCAACAAGTCATCTGGAATACGCTTTGCCTCCAAATCTGGAGCATGCGCGGGCGCTCCGCGACGTGGCATTGGTTTTTGGCAGGGATGGCGGGGGGGGCGGCATACTGCTTGCTGCGCGCAAGCTGGCCATCTCTGTCAATAAACAATAGCATATGCACTTTGCGACAACATCCGGATCATGCGCGGGCACCCCGTGGTTACTGTCAAGTTTTGGGCAGGGACGGCGGGGGTGCCGGCATATTACCTGCTGCACGCATGCCGACCATGACCGCGATTTTGCATGATGATCGACGGGGACGGCGGAAATGCCGACATACTGCCTGCTGCTCGCAGGCCATTCCTGGCTGGAAGCGCTACCCAAAACACTCTGCGCTGCAACTGTCCCGTACACGCCAAGCTTCAGGATAGCTTCCTGCGATGCCCCGCAGGTGTCCTCCGCGTGATTCTGTGGCGCACCTGGCGCGCCTGGCACGCTTGGGCCTCCGGGGTGCCTGGTGCACCTGGAACCAGTGGCACACATGCCATGCGTGGCGCTCCCAGGCGACATGGTGCTACTTATGTCCTGGGAGGGCGGGTGGGAGTGAGCCAAACAGTTGCGACAGGGAGAAATGTCTTGATCACTGCTCCCTGTCCATCAATCATCACCCCCTCCTCAACCCGACCAGGAGCCAAAACCCGTACCCTGGCACCCCTGCCCCCACCATCCCTGTCAACAGAAACAGTAAAAGTTAACGTTTTGCCTCCACATCTGGAGCATGCGCGGCCGCCCCGCGACACTTTGCATAGGTCTTTGACCAGGACGGCGGGGGTGCCGGCATATTGCTTGCTGCACGCAGGCCAACCATCCCTGCAAGAACTACAATACAACAAAACTTCGCTTCGAAGTCTAGAATATGCGCAGGCGCTCCGCGACCATTCTGCATGGTTTTTGAAAAGGACCGCGGGGGTGCCGGCATATTGCTTGCTGCGGCAACTCAATGGCGCACCTGGCACACTCTGCGCGAGCCGAGCACGTGGCGAACTTGCCGCGGCTGGTTCACGTGGCGCACGTGGAGCACGTGGCGGACCTGGCGTGCCTCGCACGCTTGGGTCTCCAAGGTGCCTGGTGCACCTGGAACCCGTGGCGCACATGGCATGGGTGTCGCTCCCAAGCGACATGCTGAGACTCGGGTGCTACTTATGTGTTGGGAGGGCGGGTGGTAGTGAGCCAAACAGGTCGCGTCTGGTCGTGTGGCGGGTGGATGTCTTGATCACTGTTCCCTATCAATAAATACCCCCTCCCCCACCCGGCTGGCAGCCAACCCGGAACCATGCGCACACCATGAGGGCCCCCCTCCCACCATCCCTTTCAAAAAACAATGCAAAACACACTCCGCCTCCAATTCGGAGCATGCGCAACCAACCCGATGCAGGGCCCCCCCAACCATCCCTGTCAACAAATAATACACAATACACTTTGGGGCAAAGTCTGGAGTCCCGCGGTTACGTTGTATTGTTTTTCGGCAGGGACGGCGGGGGTGTCAGCATATTGCCTGCTGCGCGCAGGGCTACCACCCTTGACAAACACACAATACAAAATGCACCTCGCGGCTAAATGTGGATAGTGCGCGGCCACCCCGCGATCGTTGTCAAGTGGTTCTTGTCAGGCACGGCGGGGGTAGTGGCGTATTGCCTGCTGTGCGCAGGCCTACCAGACACGATCATGGGCATTGGTTTTCGACAGGGATGGTGGGGGCCGACATCTTTCCCGATGTGTGCTGTCACGTGCGCAGGCGCAACTGACAGACTCTGGACGTGCCCCGGACGTGGCGCACCTGGCGCGGCTGGAGGAATCATCTGGCGCACTAGGCGTGCCTGGCACACTCGGGCCCCAGCGGTGCCTGGGGCGCGTGGCGCGCCAGGCACGTGTGGCGCATCTCGCCCCAGCGTCGCGCACATGGGCTCAGTTTTGGTTCCTAGTAGCTGTCCATCAGAAGACGACCGCGGAACATGCTGAGGCTCGGGTGTTACTTATGTGTTGGGAGGGCGGGTGAGAGTGAGCTAGACGGCTTGCTATCTGGAGGGTGTCTTGACCCCTCTCCCTACCCCTCCCCTCTTGGTCTGGACGGAGCGCCCCGCGAGTTCACGGTTAGAGCGTCTAATATGGTTCAACCTGGCTCCAAGATGGCCCTGGCCCCCAATATAGCTCAGGATGGCTCAACATAGCCTCCAAGATGCCTCGACGAGGCCCAAGACCCCACCAAGATGGCAATAAGTGGCCACGGAGTCTCCCACGGATGCGCTCAAGATGCCCAAATCCTTTCAACACCTACGCAAAGGTCCACGAGTTGTGCGTTCTCGCCGTTGCGCTTCCAGTGGGCTTGGGAGGCCCTCGGATGGCCCTACGGATGCCCAATGGGGTGCCCAGGAGGGCTCCAAAGTGGCCCCGAGAGCGCCCCAAAGGGCCCCGAGAGGCGACTTGTCGGGCGACTTCTCGGGGGGGCGACCCCGATCGGCGCCGCACCATGTTTTGATCGCTGGCCCAGGAGGTGGCCCCAAGAGAGCCCGAAGGGCTCCCGAGAGTGCAGCGCCCCGAGCGCGCCTCAGCGGCAGTCCAGATGGTCGCACGAGGGCTCCGATGTGGCTTCATGGGGGCATGCAGGATGCTCCCCAGAGCGAATAGGCCGCAACCGCCAAGTCCTTCAGGGATGAATCACCGTCGTCACTAGCGTCGCCCTCGTCCTCATGCCACCGTTTCCTCCTCCTCCTCCTCCTCCTCCTCCTCCTCGTCCGCCTCCTCATCATCATCCCTCTGTGTCCTCCTTCTCATCCTCCTCCTCCTCCTCCTCCTCCTCCTCCTCCTCCGTCTCCTCCTCCTCCTCCTCCTCCTTCTCCTCCTCCTCCTCCTCCTCCTTCTCCCCCTCCTCCTAGCCCCCTTCTTTCCTCCTCCTCCTCCTCCTCCTCCTCCTCCTCCACTGTATTCTCATGTGTCTGCGTTTTTGTCCGCGCCCCCTCCCTGCCATCATTAGACAGGGCCGCAGAAGCATGATTTATATATGTGGTTCACAGCTGGGTCTGCGCAGGCTGATCCTGCGCGCGTCCTCTTTTTCTTCTACTGCATGGTCCTACCATTTCCCGCAATTCGCCTGGACATTGTCAGCTGGGTGACCTGGCGGAGAGACTCGGAATTGCATGAGTTTCACGCGCCCGCTTTCCGCTTTCTCAAACACACACACACACACACACACGCACGCACGCACGCACGCACGCACGCACGCACGCACGCACGCACACACGCACACGCACGCGCACGCACACGCACGCGCACGCGCACACGCACACGCACACGCACACGCACACGCACACGCACACGCACACGCACACGCACACGAGCACACACACACACACAAACGCACACACACAAGCACACACACACACATTCACACACACACACACACACACACACGCACACACGCACACACACACACACACGCACACACACACGCACACACACACACACCTCCTGCCTACTTCCTTTCCTCCCTCCTCCACCTCCTCCTTCTCCACCTCCTCCGCATTCCCCTCTCCCCTTCTCACCCCTCCCACCTTCTCTACAGCAATCAGGCTGCTCCTCCGTTGCTTCAGCGGGGCCATCGGCTGACATATTGGCGTCACGCGTGCATCCAACAAAGACCCGCTGGTGTGTTAACAGACGAGGACGACAACGACGACGGTACGACAGCCCGCGGGGAACCCCGCAGCGCGCGCAGCGGCCCGCACGTCAGCCGCGAAGCCAGCCCGGAGCGGCCGCGGGAGCGAGTCGAGCACCTGCTCGGCCGGCCCGACCGGAGCGTGGGGGGGGGGAGTGGTGGCGCAGCGGTGGCCCACAAAGCGCTGGCGCTCTGACTCTTTGACGCTCCTGACGCCCTGAGCTCCTGACGTTCCTGACGCTTTTGGCGCTCCTGACGCTCCTGACGCTCCTGACGCCCCTGACACTCCTGACGCTCCTGACGCTCCTGACGCTCCTGATGCCCAAGACGTCCTGCCGCCTGGAGCCTCAGGGGCGTCAGGAGCGTCAGAGCGTTAGGAGCGTCAGGAGCGTCAAGAGCGTAAGGAGCGTCAAGAGCGTCAGAAGCGTCAAGAGCGTCAGGGGCGTCAAGAGTGTCAGGGAGCGTCAGGGAGCGTGAGGGAGCGTCGGGGACGCCAGGAGCGTCAGGAACGTCAGGAGCGTCAGGAACGTCAGGAGCGTCAGGGGCGTCAGGAGCGTCAGGAGCGTCAGGAGCGTCAGGAGCGTCAAGAACGTCAGGAGCGTCAAGGGCGTCCACAACTCCGGCGCCGCCGCTCGAGACATCCTCACAGCCCCAGCGCCGCCGTTCGAGACATCTTCACAACTCCGGCACCGCCGCTCGAGACATCCTCACAACTCCGTCGCCGCCGCTCGAAAGATCCTCGCAGCTCCGGCGCCGCCGCTCGAGACATCCTCACAACACCGGCGCCGCCGCTCGAGCGTCAGGAGCGTCAAGGGCGTCAGGAGCGTCAAGGACGTCAGAGCCTCAGGGGCTTCAGAGCGTCAGGAGCGTTAGGATAGCCAAGGGCGTCAAGGGCGTCCACAACTTTGGCGCCGCCGTTCGAGACATCCTCACAGCTCCGGCGCCGCCGCTCGAGCCATCCTCACAACTCCAGCGCCGCCGCTCAAAAAATCCTCACAACTCCAGCGCCGCCGCTCGATATATATATATATATATATATATATATTCCTCACAACTCCAGCGCCACCGCTCGAGAGGGATGGGGGTGATGGAGGGAGCTGGATGGAAGAAGTAAGGAGGCGGAGGAGGAGGAGGAGGAGGAGGAGGAGGAGGAGGACGAAGGGTAAGAAGCGGATGGGGACACTGTTAGCCCAAATTCTCGATCGAGATTTGTATCAGATCAGGTCGTCGGGATGTCCCGTACGACGCGTTCGATTGGCATCCCCGACTCCTCTGCATTCAGAGCACCACTCGGGGACCCTCGTCGTTACGGCTGGTTACACCACATACTTTCACCACGGTGGACATAGCTTACACCACGGTAGGCGCGGCCCTTGGCGGCCAATATCCGGTCCTATTGGCTGACAGCGGGTGCTATTTGCTGCTGTCGGCTCCTGGCGGCTACACCCGGCTGCTATACGAAACTGCAGGCTCACATCAAAACTATCCGAATGTTAAGCCCAAGGTGAAGAGGGGGAAACAATACGGAGCATCCTCATCTATCCTCCTTTTCTTCCTCCAGTTTCCTGCCCACGCCATGCCCTATCCCGTTGCTCATTATTCTCATGCTGCTCTACGTGTTCCACCTAGCCCTCCTCGTCCTTTCCCCTGCTGCTTTTCATCATCACCCTTTTCGGATATTCCTCCTCGTGCTGCTCCTCGTCCTTACCTCCTCGGTATGATGCTCCTCGCCCTTCCCCCTCTTGCTTCGCATGCTGTCTCCCGCATCCCTTCACCCCCAAATCGTTTTACTCGTGCTGCTCTTCTCCCTTTGTATCCAGCTTGTCCTCCCCTCCGAAGCGGTGGCTCAAAATGAAACGCCCTCGGTGCGAGGGCGCTGCAGATTGTCCGCGCCACACCACGTGCCGCGCCGAGGACGGACGCCCCGCGCGTTCAGAGCACGGCGGGGTGCCAAGACGGGGCCGATGGGACGGCCAGGCTGAGGCCCGCGGCGGGTTTCGCCACCTGATGCGGCCGTCGTCGCCGTCGTCGGCGGGCCTGCCCTCGCGGCTGCACGCGGCGCGCCCGACTGACAGGAAGACGTCCGAAAGCATAAACTTCATCGGGTCGCAGTGCATCCTGGGGGCAAACGGCAGCGACGGTGACACGGTGGGGCGGCCCAATAAGTCCAGCGTGAGCAAACTAAACTGAGCATGAGCGCTTCCGTCACGGCGAAGGCCTGCTTCGCCAGCCCGGCGTCGTCCTCGCCGTCCCGCGCCATTTTCGCGACTCTGATGGAACTGCTCAGCCGGCCCGCGATGACGAGGCAGGAAGTTGCCCATCTCAGCAGAGCGTGCTACAGGTGGCCCATGATCCGGAAACTGCAAACAATCGGAACGCCGACATTGCGCGGGCACGCGCGCCGCCTGCCGTCGTGCCCGCCGAACCACCCATGGACAAACGACATCAGATGCAGTTTGCTGAGGACAGATGCGCGGAGAAAACGAGCAACCGCCTCGCTCGTGTCCGGTGTGACACCGTCGCAAATATGCCGAAGAGCAGCGCCGGGATCCCGCATCACCATATCCTCGACGAACGTGGCGGTCCCCGTGTATCGAAGCGTGCAATCGCACACCAGCCACACAACCGAGCGAGCCTCAGTCGCCGGCGCCGAACAAAAAATGCGTCGATAGATGCTGATCGCAAGACACGCGCGCGACCTGAGCGCCGCGTCCAGGCGAGGCTGCCTGCCTAACAAGGGCGCGTGCGACACAATAGCTCGGAGCAGCGACGGGGCGCGCTCGAACACAAACTCCAGGCGATCCCGGGCTTCCTTTGGAACCAACGCGTCCGGCTGGCCCACGGCTAACAGGCAGTAGAAGCAGAATAACGCGCGGAACAAAGGCTTGCTGGTGAAGCCCATGCGGACAGCGATCTGGTCAGAAACGCTGCTAAGGTCTTCGGACATCATGTCCGTTCCTACCAAAAGCTTCTCACTGTCGTCCCCTTGGTAGGATATGCCCGCCCATGACGTAGGCTCCCGGGTGTCCTCATAGTGTTCCTGGCCTTGCTCGCTGTCAACATCGGAACAATCCGAATCCGACGTGGTTTCCACGCCCGCCGGCGGACCTGTTGGTTCTGGTGGAGACGCTCGGGGGGCAGACGCTGGGGCCTCAGCCTGGCGGTCCCATCGGCCCCGTCTTGACACCCCGCCGTGCTCTAAACACGCGGGGCGTCCGTCTTCGGCGCGGCACGTGGTGTGACGCGGACAATATGCAGCGTCCTCGCACCGAGAGCGTTTCATCTTGAGCCACCACTTCGGAGAGGAGGGCAAGTAGGAGACAAAGGGAGAAGAGCAGCACGAGTAAAACGATAGGGGTGGTGAAGAGATACGGAAGACATCATGAGAAGCAAGAGGGGGAAGGACGAGGAGCATTATACCGAGGAGGTAAGGACGAGGAGCAGCACGAGGAGGAATATCCGCAAAGGGTGATGATGAAAAGCAGCAGGGGAAAGGACGAGGAGGGCTAGGTGGAACACGTAGAGCAGCATGAGAAGAATGAGTAATGGGATAGGGAACGGCGTGAGCAGGAAAACCGGAGGAAGAAGAGGAGGATAGATGAGGATGCTCCTTATTTCTTCCCCCTCTTCACCCTGGGTTTGACACTCGGGTAGTTCTGATGTGAGCCTGCAGTCTCGTATAGCAGCCGAGTGTAGCCGCCAGGAGCAGCAAATAGCACCCGCTGTCAGCCAATAGGACCAGATATTGGCCGCCAAGGGCCGCGCCCACCGTTGTGTAAGCCAAGTCCACCGTGGTGAAGCTATGTGGTGTAAGCAAAAAACGAATCCAGCCGTAATGACGAGGGCCCCCGAGTGGTGCTCTGAATGCAGAGGAGTCGGGGATGCCAATCGAGCGCGTCGTACGGGACATCCCGACGACCTGCTCTGATACAAATTTCGATCGAGAATTTGGGCTAAAAGTGTCCCCATCCGCTTCTTACCCTTCGTCCTCCTCCTCCTCCTCCTCCTCCTTACTCCTTCCATCCAGCTCCCTCCATCACCCCCATCCCTCTCGAGCGGTGGCGCCGGAGTTGTGAGGGATATCTCGAGCGGCGGCGCCCGAGTTGTGAGGACCTTTCGAGCGGCGGCGCTGGAGTTGTGAGGATGACTCGAGCGGCGGCGCCGGAGTTGCCAGGATGTCTCGCACAGCGGCGCCAGAGTTGTGGACGCCCCTGACGCCATTTGCTCTCCTGAAACTCCTGACGCTCTGACGCTCTGACGCTCCTGACGCTCCTGACGTCCTTGACCCCCTGACGCTCGAGCGGCGGCACCGGAGTTGTGAGGACCTTTCGAGCGGCGGCGCCCGAGTTGTCAGGATGTCTCGAGCGGCGGCGCCGGAGTTGTGAGGATGACTCTAGCGGCGGCGCCGGAGTGGCCAGGATGTCCCGAACAGCGGCGCCATAGTTGTGGACGCCCATGACGCCCTTGGCTCTCCTGACACTCCTGACGCTCTGACGACCCTGACGGTCCTGACGCGCCTGACGCTCCTGACGTCCTTGACGCTCCTGACGCTCGAGCGGCGGCACCGGAGTTGTGAGGATGTCTCAAACGGCGGCGCTGGAGCTATGAGGATGTCTCAAGCGGCGGCGCCGGAGTTGTGGACGCCCCTGACGCTCCTGACGCTCCCTGACGCTCCTGACCCTCGTGACGCTCTTGACGCTCCTGACGCTCTTGACGCTCCTGACGCTCCTGACTCCCCTGACGCTCCTGACGCTCTGACGCTCCAGACGTTCCTGACGCCCCTGACAGCATTGACGCCCCTGACGCTCTTGACGCTCTGACGGTCCTGACGCCCCTGACGCTCCTGACGCTCTGACGACTGGAGCGTCAGGAGCGTCACGACCGCCAGAGCGTCAATAGCGTCAGGAGAGTCCATAGCGTCAGAGCGTCAGCACTTTTTTCAGGGGCGCGCTGCGCCAGCTCTCGGGGGGGGGCAGGCCCAAGCCCTCCGAGGCCCCATGCTCGTCATCCTCGTCCTCCTGCTCGCCCTCCCCGCGCCTGTTCCTTCTCCTCCTCCTCCTCCTCCTCCTCCTCTTCCTGCTCCTCCTCCTCCTCCTCCTCCTCCTCCTCCTCCTGCTCCTCCCCCTCCTCGTCCTCCTCGTCCTCCTTGTCGTCATCCTTGTCGTCCTTCTCGTCGTCGTCGACCTCATCTCGCTCGTGTCCACCCGCTCCCTCCTCGGGTACGAGTTCGGCTCCGTAGCAATTTTGGCTCAGGGCTTTCAAGCAATGAACCCAATGGATACCGCTGTTCTGCGGCTCGCTTCCGCAGCTTTTCCAGCAACTGGTCCGCCCCACTTGCTGCTGCCTCCCGCTCCCGCGGGTGAGCGGCGGTCGCTCGCCTGGCCTGCTTGATCGCCGCGGTAACTCCCCGCCTCGTGCACCAGACGGGGCGTCGATGAATTCGTGGTTGTGCAGTCCGCCGCGTCAAGCGCGGCCGCGGCCGCGCGCAGCAATCCCTCGTCCCATGTCTGTGACGCGCGCGGTTCACCTACAACGCCAAGCGAAAGACTGGGCGGGCGCAAAGACACACGCGCCGCACGAACCTCGGAGTTCCGGCCTCCCGCCCTGGATCTCTCTGCCCACGACGGCGCGCCACCGCGTCGAAGTGTAGTGGCAACTGCGGCCGCTCATCCAGCGAACTCGCACGCGCGGCCACCTGCGCCGCTCAACCGCAAGGCCGCGCCGCCACGCGCTTCGGGCAAATCGCACCTGCAGCGCGCGCTGCTTGTGACACCACGCTTGGGACACCACAGTGATCTACAGCTCGTCTGGTCATCCAAGACCTCACACGTGCGCGTCGCATGGACAAGCGCGCGATGACGCCCGCACGCGCGGCAACGGCGGGCGAGACCAAGCCGCAACGGAGGTGCCCCTTGCCGAACGTGGCGGGACACCAATCCAGCCGAGCGTGAGCGGCGCCCCTCCCAACCCTGGGCGGCGCACGCGCCCCCTCGCGCGCGCCCGCCCATGCAAGCAAGGCGGACTTCGCGACGCCTCGCGCCCATCGCTTGGGCTCGCGTCGCCCCGCGCCGCTGTGCGTCGCGCGGCGCCCCCTTCCTTTCGCCCAGGCAATGGAGATGGGGCGCCCTCCTCGCCGTTTCGTGCCCGCGATCAACGTTGCACGACGATCACCCACACCACAATCAACCAGATCGAACACACATTCTCCACGGGACCCCATTGGCGGCGACCGGCAAAATAACACATCGCGACAAGCAGGGCCAGCGGGAGAAAAAAACCCGATGGGCGCGACCAAGGGAACGCAACAACCAGAGCGAGCGGAACCTGGCATGCGGGCGGCGACCAGGACATCGTAACAGCCAGGGCTTGCGGAAATCGAGGGCCTGTGGGTGGCCAGCAGCAAGTCGCAACAGCCTTGGCCAGCGGGTTCCTGGGCCCGTTAGGACGGCCACCAGGAACTCGCAGCAACCATGTGCAGTATCCTTGTCCAATCGTGCAAGTACCGCTGAGGGCACGCAATTCTCGGGGAATCGAATGGAATTGACCACCCGTGCTGGTCCCACCTCTGCATCCTATCCTTGGCAAGCCTGGTAAACGTTTTGCTCCAAGCCGAGTATGGACATATCCACATTCGCCCTAAGGCCGAAATCATTGTTGCAATTGCCCGCGTATGGCCGTAAGGTGCGAGAGCCAAGGGCCTGTTCGTCATGAGCAAGGAAGGTGAATCTCTGTCGCTACGTGATCAGAAGCGACGTAGGGCTCTGGCACGTGGTAAAAAAACATGTTGTTCACAACTCGTGTGTGTGGTGGGGGGAGGATTTGGTCTTCTTGCCATGCGCGCCCGAATCTCACACTGCCTCAGCTTGACCCGTCAACGACAAACATCTGCAGTTGGTATTATCTCACTCTGCATCTCAGTATAGACAAACCTGTCCCTGAGAAGGAGGAAGAGCTTCGCGGAGAGAGTATGGCAGAGAAGGACAAACATGAAGAGGGATGGGATAAGGAAAGGAGGAACATGTCTATGTGTGGGGGAGGAGGACGACTACGAGTAAGAGGAAGAAACTACCAGATGGGGGGTGCTAGCGAGGTTAACAAGGAAAAGGAGGTCCCCAGAACTCCCCAGAACCATTTCGAACAATATCATACCATCAATCCTGACCCTCCTCTCATCTCGATCCCACTTCTAATTACACTCTCCGATCCCTCCCCACAATCTCGTCTTGCTCCTCCTCTTCCTCCTCCCTCTCCTCCTCCCTCTCCCGCTTCCTCCGCTTCATCTCCTCTCCTCTCCCTCTGCCTGTTCCGACCCTACCCCCTCCACGCTATACCCCAGACCCCCGACGCCATGATCCTTTCATGACAAGACCCCCAGAGGTCCAGAACCATTCCCCAGGACTGGCGTTTCACCCCGCGCCGCTCGTTGACGACCCCGAGACCCGGCAAGGGCCCCCGGAGGCCGAGAATACCGAGAAACTCCCCGTCGAGATTCTCTCAGGGCCCGAGGGGGTCTGGGACCCGAGACCCGTGGGCAGGACGGGGGGATCTTCTTTCCCGCCGCGCGCGCCACGAGCGGGCGCCCTCCCCCGGCGGGCGCGCGCGCGCGCGCGCGCACCTCGTCCAGCAGGAGCAGGCGGTGGTTGGCGCTCTGCCTGCCCCCCCGGCGGGCGGTGGTTGCCCGCGGCGGGCGGGAATCTGAAAGAGAAGCGTGGCGCGAGGACGAAGGGACACGGGTGGGGCGGGGGGGGGAGGGGCCCAGGCCAGACCCCCTCGCGCTGTGGAAAAGACATCCTCCTCCTCCTCCTCCTCCTCCTCCTCCTCCTCCTCCTCCTCCTCCTCCTCCTCCTCCTCCTCCCCCTCCTCCTCCTCCTCCCTCCTCCCTCCTCCCCTCCCTCCTCCTCCTCCCTCCTCCTCCTCCCTCTCCCTCCCCCCCTCCTCCTCCTCCTCCTCCTCCTCCTCCTCCCTCCTCCCCCCTCCCCCCTCCTCGCACTTCTCGGGAGGCTTCTCGCTGTTTTCGACCTGCTGAAAGGCGGAGCGCGAGGAGGAAGGGAGACGGGTGGGGATCGGGAGTGGACAGAACCCCCTTCAGTAAAACGTGGTCTCGTGAAAACGGCCTTGGGCCCAGACCTGGCGGGCGCAGGCCTGGAAAGCGACGGCCGCAGCGCCCTCTCGAGGACCGAAAACGGACAATTCACTCATCGACGTGTCAGGGTGGGGGGCCCCGTCCACCCCCGACTGCCCCTCGCTGAGCTGGATGCGCGGATGGTCATTCGCCCTTTTCCTTGGCTTGTGGCTGTTTGGGGCTTCCTTGGGGAACTCTTGGGAACCTCTGGGGGAAGTCTCTCTTGGGGACTCTTGGGAACCTCTCTTCTCGGGGCCCTCGTCGTGGAGCTCTGATCTGCGAGGAAGAGGAGGAGGGGGGGGGGTGAAAGGGCGGAGGACGGGGTCTACAAGCCAAGGAAAAGAGCGGATGACAATCCGCGCATCCAGCTTAGCGAGGGGCAGCCGAGGGGAGGGGGGAGGAGCCCAGGCCGTACCCTCTCGCGTTGCGACAGAAACCGCGCCACGGGAGGCCTTTCGCTGGTATTCTCGGCCTCTGGGGGCCCTTCCAGCGGAGGTCAGTCCACAAGAAACCTTCCACAAGAAACCCAACCCTGAGACCCCAGGACGCCCACTGATTTTTTGGTGAGGGAACGTCACGCTTTCAATCGCAAAACCATCGAAACCCAAGAAACCCAGGGCACCCTGGAGGCAAGCAGGGTGTTTCTTGGCATGGGCCCCACCCTGTATTTTCGGCATCTGGGGGCCCTTACCGGTCCTCGGGACCGTGAAAAACGACTCGGGACAAAAAGCCCTTTCCGGCGAGTGGGTCCGGACCTTTGGGCGTCGCGTCTTGAACAAATCCTGACGTCGGGGGTCTGAGAAGGGGGAGGAGCCGGTGGGGGGGCCGGGGGGATGAAGGAGGGAAGCCCTGGGGAGACTGCGGAAGAAGTACGACAGTGTGCTCGGACATCGGAGCTGCGTCAGGCTTCCATCTGGCCTGGCAGCAGCATGGGCCGCAGCAAGAGTTCGGCACTCGCCCATCCGCCCTAGTGTTTGCTGCACTGCTATGGGCACGCATGACGACTGCGGGCACATACCTGAGGCCAGCCAGCTGACTTACGTCCTGTTCTGGTTTAGCTGCCGCAGGCCTACGCTCACAAGACAATGTCGCCGCCACCAGGCTGGCAACCATCCACAACATGACGACCCATGCAAGGCCAATCTCATCTACATGCAACAAGAGTGTGCGACTGATGACGCTCCGCCCCACCCACCCTCAGCCGTCCTGGCACACACAAGCCCAAACTGCTGCAAACACACATACATTCACACACACACACATTCAAACACACGCACTCACGCACGCACGCACGCACGCACGCACACACACACACACATAGGCCCCCCACACATACACACACACAGTGCACCTGCCACCTGGCTACGGCAATGCACTATGGTAGCCCACCGCAAGTCTGCATTCTCTCCCCTCGGCGCGACATGATGGCGCAAAAGCCACTTGCGGCATGTTTTCGGCATGGTATCCGAGGGTGCCGCTGGCGTGGCGCGGGGCGAAGAGGAATGCCATGAGCTCCACCCTCAGGACCGTCTGTGGCGAGCCTGGCAGGCTGGCGACGATGCCCGCCGCAACGCGGAGCGCACCAAGGTCCTGCAGCGAGCCCTGCATGGCCGCCGCGCCAAATCCGTATTGCCGCAAGCGCAGGTCCGACCTGAACTCGCCGCTCGAGCCGTCGCCGACTAAGTCCAGGAAGCCGTCCGCGCCTTTCGCGCTTGCCACGGCCTCGGTCCAGTCGCCCACGTCGTACCCGAAATCATGGACATCCCCGGGGTTCGCGTGCCCCGTCCAACTGTCACGCGGCACTCCTTGCAGCCAGAGGCTAAGCCGCAGTATCAGTGCCACCATTGCCCTCCGCCTTCTTCTCGAGGAGGCCCCGGGTGCCGGTGTGGCCTTCGCGCCCCACGCTGCACGAGTGCTGCCAGACCCCATGCGGCAGGGTCTCCTCAGAGAGCCCTCAGCGCGGACCAAGGAGCAAGACGTCGAAACCGAGGCGTTCTGCCCCACTCGCGGCCAAGATGCGCCTGGCATCACCCACGCGTGTAAGACCCAGGAACTATGCTCTCCGTGTCGCTGGAGACGCCCCAGTTGCATCGTCGCCTGGTACTGCCAAGCATCTGCCATGTATCCTCGATGTCCAAGAGCCAAGTCGTAGCCGAGAGGGCATCCCAGCCAGCGGAGAGCACCCTGCAGATGACGGCCGAACTGGCTCGTCTTACCTGGGGCAAGCGCTTGTGTGACAGCTTCTTCGTCAGCTCCTTGTGCAAGATGTGCTAAACTCGCTTCATTCGGCATCGATGCTCAGGATGCCAGATGCAGAACTGCAGCGAATCCGCAAGCAGCTGTCGAAGCAACGCAACTACAGAGTCATGAACTCCCTGGGTGAGGGCGAGCAAATGAGTCAGGCAACCTTCCGAAGCCCGTCACTGCTATGGCGCGGCTTGCTTGTCTCCTGAGCCGCAGCAGCACTGAGGGGACAGCTCGAAGCATCTGGTGCCCATAGACCAAGGCGCGCTGAGCTCCCGAATTGTTCATCTTGGCATGTTTGCCCAAATCTGGGCTTCGTCCTTGCAGACGACAAGGCCGACCCTCTCTCCACAAAGTCCACTGCAATCCCACTGACCTGCTCCGCGTTCGCGGCCTACTTCGTTGCGTCCATGTCCGCGGCGAGATGATGGGCATGCCCGGGCTCACAAGAAGCACGTTGCTCAATTTGCGGCGGGCCCCCATTCACAAGAGGGTTTGCCTGCGCCCACAAATCCTGGAGTCATTCATCAGTCCCATTGAAACTCAACCTGCTCCCCTCCCATTTCTGCTCGTCCGTCCTCGCGGCTGCCAGCCCGTCGACAATCCCCCGTCGCTCCTCTGCAGAGAGGACAAGCAGAGCGCTTTCCACCTGTCGGTCTTTGAGGTGCTGCCAGTGACCCTTGCGAGGGGAAAGCGTCAGGAGGGAAGGGTGAGGCATACGGAAGAAGTACGGAACAGCAAGGAACGCGAGGAATCAGGGGATGAAGCGGCACGGAATGAAATAACCAAGAAACAAGCATATTATTACTACTACTATTACTACTGCTACTGCTGCTGCTGCTACTACTACTACTACTGATACTACTACTACTACTACTACTACTACTACTACTGCTACTACTACTACCATTTACTACTACTACTACTACTACTACTACTACTGCTACTACTACTACTACTGCTGCTGCTACAACCACTACTACTACGACTACTTCTACTTCTACTACTACTACTACTACTACTACTACTACTACTACTACTACTACTACTACTACTACTACGACTACGACTACTACTACTACTACTACTACTACTACTACTACTACTACTACTACTACTAGCCGCAGTAAAACAAGTAGTAGTAATAGTAGTAGTAGTAGTAGTAGAAGAACAAGAAGTAGTCGTAGTAGCAGGTGTAGTCGCAGTAGCAGCCGTAGTAGTAGTAGTGGTAGTAGTTGTAGTAGTCGTAGTAGTAGTAGTAGTAGTAGTAGTAGTAGTAGTAGCAGTAGTAGTAGTAGTAGTAGTAGTAGTAGTAATAGTAGTAGTGGTAGTATTAGTAGCCGTAGTAGTCGTAGTAGTAGTCAGTGGTAGTAGTGGTGATAGTAGTAGTAGTAGTCGTAGTAGTAGTAGCAGTAGTAGTAGTAGTAGTAGTAGTAGTAGTATCAGTTTTAGTAGTAGTAGTAGTAGAAGTAGTGGTAGTAGTAGTAGTAGTAGTGGTGGTAGTAGTAGTAGTAGTAATAGTAGTAGTAGTAGTCGAACGCCCAGTAGTAGTAGTAGTAGTAGTAGCAGCAGTAGTAGTAGTAGTAGTAGTAGTAGTGTAGTAGTAGTCGTAGTAGTAGTAGTAGTAGTAGTAGTAGTAGTAGTAGTAGTAGTAGTAGTAGTAGTAGTAGTAGTAGTAGTAGTAGTAGTAGTAGTAGTAGTAGTAGTAGTAGTAGTAGTAGTAGTAGTATAGTAGTAGTAGTAGTAGTAGTAGTGGTAGTAGTAGTAGTAGTAGTGGTAGTCGTCGTCGTAGTCGTAGTAGTAGTAGTAGTAGCAGTGGTAGTAGTAGTAGTAGCAGCAGCAGCAGTAGTAGTAGTGATGCTAGTAGTAGTCATAATTGTAGCAATAGTCGTAGTAGTAGTAATAATAATAATGAGTAGTAGTAGTAGTAGTAGTAGTAGTAGTAGTAGTAGTAGTAGTAGTAGTAGTAGTGGTAGTAGTAGTAGTAGTAGAAATAGTAGTAGTAGTAGTAGTAGTAGTAATAGTAGTAGTAGTAGTAGTAGTGGTAGTAGTCGTAGTAGTAGTAGTCGTAGTAGTAGTAGTAGTAGTAGCAGGTCGTAGTAGTTATAGTAGATGTCGTAGTAGTAGTCAGATTACGATTCGTAGTAGTAGTAGTAGTAGTAGTAGTAATAGTAGAAGTAGTAGTAGTAACATAATGTTAAGAAATCTAATACAAACTGGTCGGTTGTTTGGTAGCGGGTGTGTGTCGTTGTGCTGTCCTGTTCTACGTGTTGTGTGACTTGCTTCTGCGTTGCTGTGTGTCTGACGGTGTCCGGTCCTTGTTTGTCGTGCTCCTGTGCTGCCATGCGTGTGGGAACTTGTTGGTCAGCTGAGCTATGAGAGGTGGAAGCTGAAGAAAGAGAAGGGTGGAAGAAGGAGGAAGAGGAAGAGGAAGACGACAGGACGGAACAGCCGGGTGTAGAAACTCCAAGAACGCAAACAACAGTCAAACAAAACAGCTAAACTTGTATGAGGATTCTCCAAATACGGAAACCATTATCTCATAACTTGATCCGAGATGGGGGTCGTCGGCCTGGGAATTGAACATAATTGGAAAACCAATCAAAAACAACATAAGCAAGTTCCTGACGAATCCTGCCGAGGATTCCCAAACCTATAAAACAGTCACTTCGCAACGCAGCCTGCTCAAATCTGGATTCCCAGGCCGACGACCCCCACACCGACTAAGTTGCGAAATGGCTGTTTTGATGAGGGCGTTGGGGGCCCTGACGACGAGTGCTTGGAGTTTGTGTTGGGGCGGTTGTTCCTTCAATGGTTTGGCAGCGTTGGCGGGCGACCAGGGGGAGCAAGGGGGGGGGGGTTGAGAATCAGCTCACGTAGCTGATTGTCCCGGCGCCTCCCGGCGCCAGGAGGCGCCCATGTATCGAAGAAGGGGCCCGGCGGCGGGGCCGAAACCGGCTGCATGCAGCAGATCTCGCACCCCCCCCCTTCCCCTCTATCTCCCCCCCCCCCCCCCTTTCCCTTCGGCCCGACACCTCCGACTGCCCCCCGGGAGGTCCCGCGGGGCGCCGCCTCCCAAGGGGCCACGAGGCTGCGCCTCGCCTCGCCGTGGACTGCCAGGCGGCGACACGGCCCCCCTTCCGTTCTCGCGTGCTCGCTGGGAGCGGGCGGAGCGCCGCCACGAGACGCACAGGGACAGACGAAGGCTAACCACAGTGGGGGCTCGGCCACAAGAAACCTCCGCCAGAAACCCAACCCTGAAATCTGTTCCACGAAAGTCCAAGATTGTCGATCGAAAATCATCCAGATCTTATTGGGGATCCATCGAAGTCCAAGAAACCCAGGGCACCCTGGCAAAATCCAATTGGTTTTTTGGCACGCGCCCCCACTGTTTATGGCGGATTTCGAAAGCCGAGCGTCCGGTTGCTTCCGCTGGCGGAGGCGGCCTCGTTCTACTTCTCCGCCGACCTTCCGCCGCCTTTTCGCGGCGGAAGAGATGACAACTCATGCAATCCTCGAAGGCAGCGCCGTTTTTGGAACGCCCCTTCCAGCGCGGGCGCGGCCGCAAGAAACCCTCGCAAGAAACCCAACCCTGAGAACCCGTGCGCGAGGTGCACCTGAGGGGAAACCCGGAGCACCCTGAACGCAGCAGCTCCTTCAACGGCTGCGGGGAGTCACCGCGCAGCGCGAGGAGCGAAGAAACCCAGGATACCCTGACGAAAAGCACACGGTTTCTTGATGCGCGCCCGCACTGTATGTCCTCCTTGGAGACGTGCGTCCGACCCGAACAATAGCGAGCGCTGTGGCCAGACAGCGCCCGCAACGACACACATGCTATAAGATTTCCCGGTGTCCGCGTCGCCCCTGAAGGGGCGACGCACATATAGTATAAGTATGTTGGGGTGACGTCGATCTCACAGGAATCGCAAATCGGCCGCACTCCCGGGGGTGCTGCCAACAACTAAACCGTCGACGCTTCCGCGTGTGCCTGGGAGGTCCAGCGGAGCGACGACCTACAAGTACCACGACCACGCCTCACTCCTGGGGGCTGCCAACAACGAAACTGCCGCCACTCTCGTGACCTCGGGGAAGGTCCAGCGGAGCGCCGCGCTGACTTTTCGGCCGCTCTTCCGTCATTCTCCTGCCCTTCGTTCGCTCTCCCTTCCTCTTCGAGCCTGATGCCTCATTCCTCGTCCTTCTGTTGCTTTTCTGTGAGCTGTACATCGCGCAAGCATCCCACGTATCCCTCACAACAAATGACGCTTTCTGTATTGCTGTCATCCATAGAAATATGGGTAAGCTGCCTTGGTCACTTAGCGCACATGGGTTGGTACGTCGCAGGGTTATTCCGGGGAGCAATCAGCCCACCGCATGCGACGAATTGTCTTCAAACCCCCCTGTGGTGGGTTCTCGTGTTGGAACAATCACTGTGGTCCCCGTCCTCAACTCTCCTCTCCTCCTCGTCCTCCTCCTCCTCCGCCTCCTCCTCCTCCGCCTATCCCTCCTCCTCCTCCTCCTCCTCCTCCTCCTCCTCCTCCTCCTCCTCCTCCTCCTCCTCCTCTTGTCCTACCTCATTACGCATGCTTTCGCCACATTCGCGGGCTCCTTGGAGGCCAGCGGAGTGGCGTCTTACGCACACCGAGGCTAGACCTCGCAAGCCACTGAGGGTGCTTCCAGCTGTGCAACTATCACAACTTTCGCGTGCCTCTGGGAGGCTCAACGGAATTGCGTCTTACGCACATCCAGGCAGACCTCGCCGTCCATGGGGGTGCTTCCACCTGTGCAACTGTCGCCACGTGCGTGGGTTCCTGGGCGGCTCAGCGGGGTGGCGTCCTACGCACATTCAGACGAAATCTTGCGCGCCCCTGCAGGTGCTTCCACCTGTGCAAAGGTCGCCACCTTCGTCGGCTGCTAGGAGGCCCAGCGGAGTGGCGTTTTACGCACACCAAGACTAAAACCTTGCCGTCCCTCGGGGTACTGCCACCTGCGCAACTGTCGCCACTTTCGTGAGCTCCTGGAAGGCCCAGCACAGTAGTTTCTTTACGCACACCCAGGCTAGGCCTCGCCTGCGAAACTGTGGCCGTTTTCGTGGGCTCCTGGGGTGGCGTCTTAACCATACCAAGACTAAAACCTCGGCGTTCCTAGGGGTGCTGCCACCTGCGCAACTACCGCCACTTGCGTGAGCTCTTGGAGGCCCCGCGGAGTAGCGCTTTACGCACGCCCAGTCTAGACCTTGCCGGCCATGGGGGTGTTTCCACCTGTGCAACTATCGCCACTTTCGTGAGCTCCTGGGGGAGCTAGCGGAGTGGCGTACTACGCGCACCCAGACTAGACCTCGCCGTCCCTGGAGGTATACCTACCCGTGCAACTGCTGCCACATCCGTTTGCGTGGTGCCCTGGGGGTGGAGGCAGCGATGTGGCGTCCTACGCACACCCAGACGAGGTCCTGTGCGTGGCTGGGGGTGCTTCCGCCTGCGCAAAGGTCGCCACTTCTGTGGGCTCCAGGAAGGCCGAGCGAAGTACTGTCTTACGCACATTCAGCGTAGACCTCGCGGCTCCCTCGGGGTGCTGCCACCTGCGCAACCGTCGCTACGACCGTGGGCTCCGAGAGGTCTCTTGGAGTGGTGCATTACGCGCACCCCGGCTAGACCTCGCGCGCACACCCAGGCTAGACATACCGGCTCCATGGGGGTGTTGCCACGTGCGCAACTGTAGTCACTTTCGTGAGCTCCTAACAGGGCCAACGGAGCGGATGTGCACGCAGACTCATTCTAGACCTCGCTGCTCCCTGGAGGGTCGATTGTCGCGGTCATCCCAATTGCGGCCTGAGTTGCGAGAGCGCGTGCGTGAAATGGCGGCGTTGACTGTTGTCCTACGTTATGTGCCGAAACGTTCAAGAAGGACTCAGATGTTTAAAATGTGTTCTTCTGTATGGAGCGTGCCTATTGGTAGTCGCCCCGCGTTTAGAAAGGGTTGGATGTGTTTCGGGTAAGGCGCTCGCCGCAAGCGCCGATTTGGTCGTGGGTGGGTCGCGGATAGGTCGCGGGTGGGTCGCGGGGGTGATCGCGGGGCGAGGCGCGGGGACGACAACGATAACACCACATACATAATCATGTTGAGACTATTCGCTGTTCGTTGCTCGCGTGTAGATCCAAACAAACGATGTCCGGCCTCTTCGTCTTCGGTCGTACCCCCTTGGGCATATCGATCGTCCATGCCTGCCACGTGTAGTCGGCGCGACCTCTGAAACAGGAGGAGGACGAGGGAAAAGGAGCAGGGAGAGAGCGAGGAAAGGAGGAATCACAGAGCAGGGAGGGGGGCAACAAGGAGGGAGGGGAAGGGGAGCACCCGCGCGAGCGGAAAATCCGACGTGGGTGAGCTGGCCCGGAGGCGCTTCGCGGTGCATCGGCAGCTGAAGCCGAAGCCAAAGCTGAAGTGCACAGAGAAATGGAAAGGGCCCACCCTGCGGGTTTGGCTGACAGCACGTCGTTGGGCGGTGATGCAGCCTCCCCTGAGCACAGGGGGGAGAAGGGAGGGAGGAGGACTGACGCCGAGGAAGATACAACAGGAGGGGGGAGGAGGGAGGAGCCGCAACTCTTGCAAGCGGGCCCTGACGGCCGGGTCAAACGGGCCAGCCCTGGCTGACCGGTCGGGCGGGCGGACCCCAGCGGGCGGGTCGCACTTGCGGGGCACTCAGACGGGACGGAGGGCTGCCAAGCACGCGGGGGCGGGCGGACCCCGACGGACAGGTCGGGCAAGCGGGTGCTGACGAACGGGTCGGGCGGGCGGGCCCTAACGAGCGGGTCGGGCGGGCGAACCCTGGCGCGCGGGTCGGGCGGGACGTTGAGGCGGGCGGGCGGGCCTCGAGCAGGCGAACTGGCAGACTCTGACGGGCCGGTTGGGCGGGCAAACCCCAAAGGACCGGTCGGGCGGGGGAGCCCTGACGGGCGGGTCGGGCGGGCGGGGCGCTGAAGCGATCTCTGCACATTGCGAAGAAGCCTCGGGCGATAGCACGAGTCACGAGCAACTTGCGAGGAAGCCTCGTGCGAGAGCGAGATGGCTGGGGATCGAGGGCTCGGCGCCTGAACCAATCCCACAAGCCCTCTGGGCGCAGGTGGTCTAACGATGTGTTTCCTCACGCTTCCAAAAACCCCTCCTCTCTTCAGGGAGGAGTACCCTCCCCCTCCCCTCCCAAAGGTTTTTTTTTTTCGTAGGGGTGTCGCGAAGTGTTAGAGGATCCTTTTTCGCCCAAGATCGCTCTCAGAGGGCCCTCGATGCTCCAGGATGGCCTCCAAGATGCCTCAAGATAGCGCAAGATCGCTCAAGATGACCTCCATCTTGCCTCCAAGAGGCTCCAAGAGGGCCACAAGACAGTTCTACGTGCTTTTGGAGACCCTTTAGGACCTCCCCGAAAAGCCCAAATCCTTCAAATACCGAGAGCGAATTCATGGTTTTTGCCGTCTCACCTTTTCGCTGCCGATGCGCAGTTGAGACCTCAAGATGGCCCCAAGATGGCCCAAGAGAGCTCAAGGAGGGTCCCAGGAGGCCCCCAAGACGGCCCCAAGACCGCCCAAGATCGCCCCAAGAGAGGCGCCCAAGAGCGCCCCAAGGGGGGCACTCGAACCCTTCTTTTTGATCGATGGCCTCCAAAATGGCCCCAGGAGGCCCCAGGAAAACGCCAAGACAACCCCAGGAGGGCCCCAAGAGGGCTCCAAGACCTCCCAACAGAGACTCAAGAGACCCCAAGACCCCCTAAAAGTACTTCAACAGAGCTCAAAGATGCGATGGTTGAAGATTCCCGAGGGGGGGGGGGGGGGGGGGCGAAATCGGATCTGTGATGCCTGCTCTCCAACACTGCCCCACGACGCCCTCCAAGGCCCGAAAATTCCCAAGAGGGCTCCCAGACGCAGGGCCCGACACAAGAGCCCCAAGAGGACCAGAAGACCTTCGAAACAGGCCCCAAGAAGCATCAAAAGGACCCCAACGGAGCACCAGTACCAACAGCACCAGCAGCAGCACCGGCAGCAGCACTCCCAGAGCCGCCGGCACCAACAGCACCAGCAGCACCAGCACGAGCAGCTCTAGCACCATCGAGAGAGCTGCCAGACGCAAGATCCGACAAAGGAGCCCCAAGAGGACCACAAGACTCCAAGATGGGAGGGGGAGGAGGAGGAAGAGGAGGAGGAGGAGGAGGAGGAGGAGGAGGAAGACGAGGAGGAGGAGGACTGGCTGCTTTAGGATGGGCTGGTGGGGACTGGCGAAGCGCAGACCATCGAAAGGAAGTCCTGAGCGAGAGCGCGATTCTCCGGAGTAAGCAGTGAAGAGGCCCCTCAGGCGGGAGCCGTTGTTGTTGCAGCCCGTAGTCCGGGGAGCTTACGCAAGAGTTGAGCAGGAAGACGGTCCCTGATAGTTTATTTTGCTTCGGGCGATCCCCACCGACACCTTCGGCGTTTGATCCAGAAGGTGCGCGCGCTCAGTGGAACGATATGCGCGGGACGCGGGGGTCCCGGCAAGTGTTATGTCGTGTTATGTTCTGCTCTAGTATGTTCTGAGGTGCATGCTCCGATATGTCAAAGCATGCGTTGTTATGAGGAGTTGCGATATGAGATGGCGTGCCATGGTATGTGGCTATGTGTCATGCTATGGTTTGGTAGGTTCAGTTCTGCGTTGATGTGCTAAACCATGTCTGACATGCCATGATATGTAATGATATGTGATGCTATGCTGTTCTATGGTATGCGCTGCTCTGTCATGGTCTGTTATGTCACGATATGGTGTGTCATAATATGGTATGCTGTGCTCGGATATGTTATGCTCGGAGGTTTGGTGCTATGCTCTGGTCTATGGGGGACCCGGGTATCTGGCGGCCGCGGTATGCAGAGTTGGAAGAGTCGGCGTGGGAGGGGGCGGGACCACCAGGGATTATCGGGAGCCTGGGGATCTGGCGGCCGCGGTATGCAGGGCGGGTGGGCAGGAAAGTCTGTTCTTAATATCTAACGACCCCAACCTGCCGCGTGGGGAAAAAGGCAGAGTGCAAGCCCTGGGGGAGGAATTCAATTTAAAACGCAACGGACAGTGGCGAGATGGAGGGATCAACCATCGTTATTCTTCAAGAATGAGAATTCAACATCGCAAAATTCCACTTCAACCACGCACTCAAGAACAATGTAAGACCGCAGGGCCCCCCCCCCGCACTCTGACCAAACCGCATCCAGGCTACAGCACTCCCTGCCCCTCTCCTCCTCCTCCTCCTCCTCTTCCTCCACTTCTTCCTCCTCCTCCTCCTTCTCCTCCTCCTCCTCCTCCTCCTTTCTCGCTCCTCGCCCGTCTCTCCCCCCTCCCCCTCGCCCTCGCTTCCCCCTCCTTCCTCATGGGCCTCCTCCTCCTCCTCCTCCTCCTCCTCCTCTCTCCCCACTCCTCCTCCTCCTCCTCCTCCTCTCTCCTCATCATCATCATCATCATCATCATCATCATCATCAGCATCATCATCATCATCATCCCACCTCTCCCCTGCTCTTCTGCCTTGCCCTCCTCCTCCTCCTCCTCCTTCTCCTCCTCCTCCCCTCTTCTCCTTCTTCCGTCTCCTCCTCCTACTCCTCCTCGTCCTTCTCCTCCTCCCCCCCTCCCCTCCTCCTCCACCTCCTCCTCCTCCTTCCTTCCCCCCCTCCTCCTCCTCCTCCTCCTCCTCCTCCTCCTCCTCCTCCTCCTCCTCCTCCTCCTCCTCCTCGTCCTTCTCCTCCTCCCCCCCCTCCTCCTCCTCCTCCTCCTCCTCCTCCTCTCCTCCTCCTCCTCCTCCTTCTCCTCCTCCTCCTCCTCCTCCTCCTCCTCCTCCTCCTCCTCCTCCCCTCCTCTCCTCCTCTCCCTGCTACATCCCTCGTCATCCTCCGTCTCCTCGGTCCTTCTTCCCGTCCGCCTCCTCAAGCGGAGGCACGAATTGATGGAGGACACGGACTCCTCCAAGCATCCACTAGCAACTGCTCAAGGTGCGCAGGCTCCGGCATCGCCTCATCCAGGTCGGAGCGGTCGAGGACTGCCAGGGGACGGTCCTGGGAGAGAGAGAAGTGAAGAGGGCCAACCCCATTCATCCTTCTCCTGCCCCCCCCGCTTCCCCCTCATCTCGCCCTGCCCCCCCCCATCCCCCTTACTCCTCGCTTCGTGGTCGTCCCTGCGGAGTCGACTCCAGAGGCACAGACGATGCCCGCGTGGGACACCGCTCGAGATTCGTCCCCCTCTCCGCCGCCATCCGCAGGAGGAAGGAGCAGGAGCAGAGACGGCGACAGCAGGGGGAGCAAGGATAGGAGGAGGTGGAGGAGGAGGAGGAGGAGGAGGAGGAGGAAGAGGAAGAGGAGGGGAAGGAGGACGATGAGGACTAGGAGGGGGCGGGGAAGGCGCGGGGGGAGGAAGGGAGAGAAGCAGCAACGGGGGGCAGGGGAGGATAAGAGTGTGGAAAGCAGAGGGGGGGATTAGGAGCAGCAGGAGGAGGGTGGTAGAAGGAGGAAGAAGAGGATGGGGAGAGTAACAATAGAGGGGAGGAGAAGGAGGAGGAGGAGGAGGAGGAGGAGGAGGAGGAGGGGGAGGCGGAGGAGGGGGAGGATGAGGATGATGATGATGATGAGGAGGAGGAGGAGAGGAGGAGGAGGAGAAGAGGAGGAGGAGGAGGAGGAGGAGCAGGAGGACGAGGAAGAGGAGGAGGAGTAGGAGTAGGAGGAGGATGACGAGGAGGAGGAGAGCTCGCCCCCAGCCCATCAGCCCTCCAGGCGTAGATTGTTGCAGGGATGCATATTTCACTACCCTCGTTCCATTCGGGGAGGGATGTACCACTTCTCCTGTCTAGTACATGCAACACCTTCTCCCCTACTCTCGACTGGCCGCCGACCAATCAAAATGCACCCCCACCTCCATCCTTGACAACAGAAATGAACCTGGCGCGACTGGAATTTGGGGCATTCTGCATTCTTTCTTCCAAACAACTCGCAGCAGGTCTGAACATTGCAAAGCAATGCAAAACAAAGCGTTGCTTGGTATTGCTTGGTACTGCTTTGCATTCCTTGACAATATTGGCATTGCTTGGCGTTGCCTGGAGCCGTTGCTTGGCATTGCGTTGCATTGTGTTGTATTACTTGGCGCTGCTTGCCATTCCTTGTCATTGATTGGCGGTCGCTTTGCATTGCTTGGCACTGCTTGGCGTTGCTTGGCATTCCACGGGCAACCCCAAACAAACCCAGGCAACCTCAATAACCCTCGGGGGGCCTGCACCTACCAGCTTCTTACAACAAATTATGACACCATTAGGCAAAGTCTACTTTGGGAATTGCGCAGTGCACGTGGAGGCAACATCTGGATCATGGGCGGGCACGACGCGGAAACTTGGCATTTGTTGTGGGGCAGTTGTGGCGGGTGCGTGCTCATATGTCTCCACTTTGGGCTGGCCCATGCCACCTAGCTATCAGGTAGTGCGGAGCGATTGCGGGCGCACACGCCATACACTATCTTGAACAAACGCCGCCACTTTGAGGCGATTCTGTATGACAGGACTGGCGGGGGTGTCGAGCTGAGCATGCGAGGGGGAGGGGGGACCTGGCGCGCCCTGCGCGCGTCGCGCACCTGGCGCGGCTGGAGCAATTGGCGCACCTGGCGCGCGCGGAGCACGTGGCACATCTCCGGGGAGAACACTTGTCGTGTTGGGAGGAAGGGGTTGGGGGGGATGAAGGTGATGAGCAATAGCATCCGGATGCGGGCAATCAAATCCTCATCCCTCCCAGCCCCCTTCTCCCGACCCGATGACCGTCTTCCTGAAGCTTGCGCACCCGGCGCGCAGGGCACGCTTGGGTGCACCCAGGGGGCACCCGGCGCGCGTGGGCGCACGCGGCACGCGTGGGCGCACCTCGAGAGCGCCGCACCCCGGGGGGCGGCGTGTCTGTTCCTGGGCGGCGGTCCGTCCGACTGCGGCCTCTGCCTCTGTGGAGTCGCGGGCGCCACTGATACTCGGCGGCGAGCGAGGGGGAGAGACGAGGAGGAGAAGGCCTTCTCAGAAGGCGGCGGGACTTCTGAGGAGTCCTGGCGCCTTCTGAGAGTTGTTGTGCGCGTCGCCGGGGAAGGCTTTGAACACTTCTCAGAAGGCCGGGGGAATTCCGAACCTTCTGAGCAGGCCTTCTCCTTCTCACTCCCCCCCTCGCTCGCCGCCGGTCTCCAGGGGGAGAGACGGTGGGAGTGAGCAGCGTTCTCGTCGGGAGCTGGACCCCTTCCCATACCCCCTGCCCTCCGCCTGGAGGGGCGGGGGCGGCGGAGAGGGAGGGCGAGACCGAGTGTCCAAGAATACCCAGCAGAGGGCTCCACGATGGGCACAGGGCGACGCATCTGGCCTCCAATACGGCACGATAAACCTACACTTCAGGCTAGCTCAAGTTGTCTTTATTCCCCAAGAACTTAAGATGTAACATATGTTCTCAAGTGTTGCACGCTAGCGTAAGATGGCCTCCAGCATGCTGGCAAGAGGGCCCAAGACGGCTCGAGATGGCATCGGAGCCTGCCCCCGAGGGACAACAATCGTGCCAGCCCCGGCTGCGTGGACTCTGAGGCAAATGAGGACCGATGGACGGCTGGGTGCCTTGCCAGCACTCTCGTCGCCACAATACCGATGACAGCGCGCGGTCACCCAACCCACGTGGCCCGCGCACATTCTCCACCAGTCTGCGCACCAGTTAGGTGCTTCCCATATTCCTACTTCCGTCCACGGCGACTGCGGTGTACCTTCCAACCCAGAAGGCGTCCGCTCCCTTCTCTTTCACCTGTCTCGGCACACATTGGGTGCTCTCCAGTTCTACGAGGCTCCGTTGACGGCGACCGAGGCGGTCCTGCCAACCCAGGCGGCAACCGCTCCCTTTCCTTTTACCGGTCTGCGCACCAGTTTGGTGCTACCCGTTGTGCCAGGTTCCGACGAAGACGACCGCGGTGCGCCTCCCGACCCAGGCGGCAACCGCTCCCTTCCCTTCCACCGGTCTGCGCACCAGCCAGGTGCTCCCCCTGCCGTGCCCTTCCCCTGGGTGCGCCCGCCGCGCGTGCCCCTCGGCACCGTCAAACCTTGGCGGCGAGCGGAGCGCTCCGCCCGGGCCCCCCCCGCTGCCTGGCCCCCGGTGCCCTGCGGCGCGCCGCCCCGCCCAGCCGGGGCCCCGCCCCTGGCCGGTGCGGACCCCGCCTGCTCCAGGCCTGCTCCCTGCGCCCCCTCCCTGCCCCGCCGCGCCAGCGCAGGCCCTCCTCGGTGCTGTGCCCCCTGGCGGCTGGGGGACGCCAATCGCCTGCCCCTGCCTCTTCGGCCCCGCCCCGCTCCCGCGCTGCCTCCCTGGCGGCCGCGCCGGACGCTGGCCCCGCCCCCCCCGCCGGCCGCTGAGTGAGCGGCGCGCCTGGAGGCGCAGCCTGGTTGTGGTTGGCTCTCGCGGCCCCATGGCTTGACAAGGGGCCTCGCCCCGGTCGGTGGCTCGCGCTGCCCCGCTTGGGGGTCTCCGCCGTTGCGGCTCATCTCTGGCTTTTGCCTCCCTGCCTTGGGCCCGTGCCCGTGCTACTTAGCACGCGGCATATCCCTCCGCCGGGCGTGTGGTGTGCCCACCCTGACTTCCCCCGTTTCCCGGGGGGCTGCCTTCCACGGCGCCCCCCCTCGGGCGGCACCGCGTAGCGGCCTCTCCACTTCCCGGCCTTCCCCTCGTCGTGGGAGCCCCACCCGTGCGTCCACTTGCGCGGGCTCCGCCGAGTCCCAGGGCTGCGATGCCGTGCACTGGCCTCGGGATTGCATTCCTGTCTCCACCGCCTGTCCTTGGCACCTCGCCCTTGCGGCCTGCAGCCTGGCCACCCAGTGGCGCATCGCTTGGCGGCGCGCCGAGGGGGATATAGGGTGACGGGGGAAGGCTGATTAGAAGGGGGCTGCTTCTTAGAAGGCGCCGGCCTCACATGTGTCAAGAAGGCCCGCGCCCTCTAAAAAGCAGGGGCGCGCAACATGGATTTGGCGCGGAAATCCACGATTTCCCATGGAAGCGGGGCCCGGCGCTAATCCACGCCCCTGGATTCATGTTTGCGATCCTCCCGGCCTCCCCCTAAACCCCCCTCTGCGCGCAGCCGAGTCGCCACCCCAGAGATCCGACGTCGTGATCGTTTAATACGGGGTTCCTGGAAGTCTCGGCACACCTCCGCCTGGCGCCCCGGCTACCCGGCCGCCTGCCGCCCTCCCCTTCCTCCACCCCCAGACTGCCTCGAGTCATGAAAAAAACACGGCGGAAAGTTTTGCACAATTTTCGGCCTCTGTAGGCCCTTACCGGGCCTCGGGACCAAAAAATGACTCTGGATGAAAAACAGGCCCCGGGGAATGGGTCTGGACCTCTGGGGGGCGCGTCATGAAAAAAACATGACCTGGGGGGTCTGGGCCACGTGCTTTAGGTCGGACGTGTCCTCCTACAGGCGGGCT
Source organism: Prorocentrum cordatum (assembly GCA_963575745.1). NCBI lineage: Eukaryota > Dinophyceae > Prorocentrales > Prorocentraceae > Prorocentrum > Prorocentrum cordatum. The sequence goes on from CAUYUJ010015505.1 coordinate 671,323, forward strand.
TTGGATGGCAGAGAGATCAAAAACAGTCAGGAGGTGGGCACAGACAAACGGTCGAGAAATCACAGGGAAGTCGTCTCCGGACTATGCTTGAATCTTGCGCTCCTCCTTTCGAGGGACATGCCCGACTCAGCGCTCGCTGGACCACGCCCCCACTGCGGCCGCTGGCTCCGCCCCTGGGTGCGTCGCGATGCCGCCCCGCGACCGCTGCCAGGCGCTGCCCTTCCGCCCCGCCGCCCCCGCGCGCCCCCCGCGGCCTCGCCGCGCGAGTGCCCCCCGCGCATCCGGTCCCCGCTCTGCGGCCGCCCTCTCTCTTCCTTCAGGCTACTTCGCGACGCCGTGTCCCGGTCTCGCCCCGACGCGCGCGCGGATTGCCTCTGCCGCGCCGCGACGGGAAAAGGTGTTCGCCGCCGATGTGCCAGCGAGGCCTCAAGATGGCCCACAGGTCCACCAGGAGAGCCTCAAGAGGGGCCGATAAGAGATCAGTACACGACGGCCCCACATGGCCCCAAGAAGCGACCGATTGGTCCATGAGAGGCGACTTTCTAGGATCCGATGTGGTGGCGCCAAATTAGGCCCACCCTTCTCTGATCGACATCCTCCAAGACGGCCCGAAAGTCCCCCAAGAGGACCTCAGGAGAGCCCCGAATGCCTCCAACATGACTCCAAGATGGCCCACATAAGCTTCCAAAAGGCTCCCATATCGAAGGATCTGCTCATGCATTTACTTCTGGCTGTCTCCTGGGTCTGCTCACACTGATTAGCAATAAAACGACGCTTACCCTTTGGGAGGGGACCGAAAGTAGGAGGGCCAGACGCATGAGGGATGGGGGGTCATTTCTGCAGATACCGCCCGGATTCAGGATCCCTGATGCAAAGACGGTGCCCCCAAGTGAGGCCACGCCCCCAATATCAGAGCGACTCGCCCGAGCACATTTTTCTCCTGGCTGGGTCGGTGAGGACACGTCATGATCATCATAATCATCATCATCATCATCATCATCATCATCATCATCATCATCATCATCATCATCATCATCATCATCATCACCATCACCATCATCATCACCACCACCACAACCACCACCATCATCATCATCGTCATCATCACAATCATCATCAACCTTATCATCATCATTATCCTCATCATCATCATCATCATCATTTTCATCATCATCATCACCATCATCATCACCATCATCATCATCATCATCATCACCAGCATCATCATCATCATCATCAGCACCACCATCATCATCGTCATCATGTTTCTGGCTGCCTCGAACCCGGTCCAGCATTCGCCTCTGGCGCCGCGCCGGCCGGCGCGGGCGCGGGCGCACGCGCGCGCGCAGCTCAGCGCAAGTCGGTGCTGGGGGGGAGGGGGGGGGGAGGGCACCGGGCGGCGGGGACAACACAGGGGTGGGGCAGTGCGAGGAGGGAGCAGCGGCAGCGTGAGGCCGAGGCGAGGGGGAGGGCCACGAGTGGGGCAGCCGAGGAGGGGGCCAGGAGGACGGGGCGGGGAAGTGCGAGGAGGGAGGGGGAGCAGGGAGGGACGGTGGCGGGAGGGTCGAGGAGGGGGGACAGCGAGGGGGGATGGCAAGTGGGAGGCGAAGGGATTGGGGGACGGGGGGTGGGGTGGGGGGGGAGGGAGGGGGAGCATGTTTTTGTCAGTATGTGCCTCGGATCAACGCTTGCCTCTCACGCCTGCTTCCGCCACCGTTTGTGGATCGAGGGGTGTTCCGCGAGCGCAGGGCGCCGGATAAACCTGTCATCACCCAGAGGCCTGGGAGGCCGTGGTTTACGCATTGGTAGCGTGAGCGAGGAGTTCACAGCGCCGGAGGCTTGGCACGCATTCACATCTTGTGACCTGCAAGGAGGCGCTGGGAGACGACAGACCAGTTCATGAGCATGAGTGCTGACAGCACCGCGGACCAAAAGGGGCTTCGGGTCTACACGGGTGACGGCAGTCAGAGCAGTCATCAAGAGCTCAAGAAGTGGATCAAGTGGGCCAAGTCCGCGATGGCCTGCCGCAAGTTGGAGGCGAATCAGCGAGGACTCTTCATCTACACACTGCTGCAAGGCTCGGCTCTGGAGACCGTGGACCATTTGGAGTCAGGAGCACGACACGGACGAGGCTGTCGAGGAGATGTTCAAGGAAGCTGATGTGGTCGAGGTGTTGGCAGCGACGTGTAAAGAAAAATGGCAAGAGATCAACGATGCCAGGGAGTCCTGGAACTTGCACAAGGCCGACAAACTGCAGATCACGTTTCGGCGAGAGTTCGATGCCGCCAAGAAAAAGACAAGGTGTCATAACTGCAAGGAGGTAGGGCGCTGGTCAAGACAATGCCCGAAGAAGAAAGGCGAAGGCAACGGTCACGGCAAGTTCAGACCACGCACGACTGGTGCTGGCGGTTCGTCGTGTTTGAAGGGTCGGGCGCACACGAAGCGAGTCTCGTCACGATAACTATTACAGCAACTTCGATACCGACGTGATGCCGTGGCAGCTCAGGACGCAATCGAGACGGAGCTTGAGACACCACAGTACAAAATCATGTTTGCTTGCCCGGTGGGTAAGGGGGTCGTGGAACCCAGATGCGGACGCACTCTCATCGGTGAGAACACACTGGTGAAGCTCGAGAAGGTGATCAATGAGATGGGCGCCAAGCTCGTTCTCAGATTCGGCAACAGCGGCCGTGAGGAGACCAAGCGGGCTGTCAAGATTCCCGTGGTCATCGGCGGCGTACGAGGTTTAATCACAGCGGCCATCGTGGAAGATTACGTGGAGCTCCTCCTCAGCGAGCCGTTGCTGCAGGCCCTGCAGGGCGAGATGGATCTCACCGACAGCCGCATCAAGTTCAACGTTCTGGACCGGACCGTCAACCTGGAGGCGACCGAGTCGGGGAACTACGCCATGGACATTCTGGACTGTGAGAAGGCTGCCTGCTACATCGACAAGCTCCAGCACATACACGACCAGCTGCAGGTCTCGGACGAGACGCGGACGAGATCGAAGAGCTGGCCCCGGTCAGGGACGAGTCGGCCTCCCGAGCCATGCCCGACCAAACCCACAGGGACCCGGCAGGTTTCGACACGATGCAGGCTGCAGGGGATTCAGTCCTCAAACGTCGGTCCAAGCGTGTCCTTCGAGACCTGATCCAGGAAATGTTGGGGGTCCCCACGGAGAAAACCAGATGTCGTGCAGCAGAGATGTTCTCACTACTCAGGGCCGTGAAACACTCCGAGGAGACCAAACGGGGTTCAGGTAAACGCCACGACGTCTGATGGGATGTGACTCGGGAACTCGTCAGGTTCAACATCAGGCTTCCAACGAGCTGAAACGATTCCGATCCCGTGTGCTGACTGCCTGTCCTCCCTGTCCATGGTGTGGAAGTTTTGCGACAGTAAATGCCCATAGTGCCAGTGTGACCGAGTACATGCATAATGTACGTTTAGCACGCACATACCTACGGCACACCACATAGTAGGTACACGCCCAGCTCGACCGAGGCGGCGATGCGATCTTCGAACACCCTAATCGGTCGATCGTGAGGAAGATGCCTGAAATGAAACGACTCATGACACGCATGATAGAACATCACACGGACATGTGCGCACATGGTTTAAGAGAGCCGGTTGGAAGACGTTGTATGCAGAAGCGTACGCGTGTGCTGGTATCCTCACCACGACTGGCCAAGTGCGTTAGCAAGCTGTGTCCAGGGAACCACGAGCATGTGACGATCGAGGGGAAATCCACCGGTGTGTCTCGGGCAAAGTGGGCTGGAGTCTACACCAAAGATTTCCGCGAAGCGATTCTCCGAGGTATCGACTATCTCGCACAGTTCTGGGCAGAGTGCGAGGATCAGCCTCTGAGCCTCCAGGAAGAGCTTCACTTGGTGCCGTTAGAATCTAGTTTCTGTGAGCCCGCCGAGCGAGATAAGCTGCAGCTGGAAACCCAGCTGCTGCACTGCTGCCTCGCCGCAAGTCTGGAGGACACTGCGGCCCGACAAGACATGCCAGAGTCAGTGCAGACACCCCATCCGATAGCAAATGCCCAAAACAATCGAAACGCCCTCAATAAGCTTCATATCAACCTGGGCCATGCGGCCCCACGGGAGATGGTGCGAATCCTGAAAAACGGGGGTAGACACGACGAGGCGATCCGACTAGCACGAGGTTTCCCATGCGATACCTGTGACGAAAACAAAATACCGAAACCACTGGGGGTTGTTTCGGGCCACCGTATTCTGGAATTCAGCAAACAGCTGGGGATGGACGGCATGAATATTCCAGGCTGAAACAGTCCCAAACATACGGATCCCGCTCTTTATATGGTGGACGATGCGTCATCTTTTCAGTTAGGGGTGCCCTTACTGCAGGGGGAAGTCTCAGCTACTGTCATAGATGGCTACCAACAGAACTGGAAGCGTTGGGCCGACCCGGCCGAACGTATTGTAGTTGATGCAGGGAAGGCTAACATCGGAGCATCGTTGACTGACCCTCTGGAGCTAGAAGAGACGGAGATAGTGCAGAACGGGGGATGGTGGAAACGGATTGTCAAGCGTCTATTGGAGACAGTCCAGCCGAAATATTATCAAGAGTGGATCGGGTGTGTCGATGCCACGACGGATGCCAAGCAGCGAATGCTGCGTGTGGATGGTTTCTCGCCTTGCCAACATGTGCTCGGTCAGGAACCTCGTCTGCCTGGGGATCTGTTGCAAGATTCGGTAGATATGGTCAGTGAGCTGGGTCCGTTGTACGACGGCGCGTGTGCACGAGCGCGCGAGACACGACAGCAGGCTGTGCAGGCCCTGCTGCAGGCTCGGGACGACCAGGACTTGCGTCGTGCCGTCGCGGCCCGGCACCGAGTCACGTACCTTTTTGCAGCCCGGGGACGAGGCAGCGTATTGGAGGAAGGGTGAGAAGGGACACGCTAGGAGGCACGGAGGGGGGATCTTGATCAGACAAAAGGGAAGGGATTGGTGGCTATCACCTCGGGGACATCTTATTCGGGCTGACCCGTCTCAGCTGCGACCCGCAGCGACGAGCGAGGCTCGAGCGGACCAGCTTGTGGCGCATGTGCTGCAGGATGAGCGCCAGCGTTTGCGCACTGCCGCCGGACACCTGCATTTTCTGGATTTGACGAAGCAAGAGTTGCCTCCTCTGCCTCCAGGTGCTCAACTGGGAGCCATCTACAGAGGAGACCTCCACGGCGCCCCAAGAGAACCCCAACGACCAGCAGGAACCCATGTCTTCGGAAGCAGGACCTCTTGTGGTTCCCAGACCAGCAGTGCCCCAAGAGCCTCGTCAGCCTCCAGGGGTCCCACAACTTCCGACTCCAGCTCCGACTCCGGCACGTCCTCTACGACGGCACTCGACGAAGCGACCGATAGGCAAGTTATCCAACCCAGCTCAGCAGGCCACCAGAGAAACCCATAGTGGAGAAGACCCCGCACAACCAGGAATTACCGACGATAACGAAACCCTCTTTCCAGCTACCTCAGGGGATGATGTTGCGATCGATTTTATGCCGTTTCTCAGGAAGCTGACCCAGGAGCCTCCACCAGTTCAGGAACACGATGTTCTGCTCGCTCAGGCTGAGCCTGCTGACATGGCCACTCTTGCAGCCGGGGCACTCGAGCACGTGGGACGCATGGAACCGACCAGTACCTCCGCGTGGAGGATGCCTCTTACTGTTAGGTCGGGCCTGTCCCCCTACAGGGGGATTTTGGCCAGCAGATGAAAAACATGCACAACATGCACCCAACATGCTAAAAAATAGTAAAAACAATCCCCAGACTATTTGTCTGACTATTTGGGAAGATTCCCCTTGCGGGCCCGGCTTAATCTTGCTGCGCTGTTGGCGGGGGCTATTTCCAGGCGGTCCAGAAGGAGCTCCATTTGAGGAACGCCTCCCCCGAGCCAGCTCGGAAAGCCGAGGGGTCGAGGGCCCGGGAAGCTGATGGCCTGATCCGGAAAGGATGTCCGAGGGTGGTCCAGGGGCCCGAGGAGCAGAAGGTTCAGGAGAGGTGGAGCCACAGGCTTGTCCCAGGACGGCTCGGGATGACCGAGGAAGAGGAAGAAGGACTCGAGACTACAGTCGGGCCGCTGAAAGAAGGAACGCAAAATAAGGAACGAAGCCCCTTCTTGGCCCTGTAAGTGCCTCCGTGCCCCAGGAAGGCAAGAGGAACCTAAGGAACATCGAGCCCCTTCCGAACCCGGGCTGTTCCTTATTTTAGCGTCTTGACTGTAGGGTCAAGGCCCGATGGTGTTTGCGAGGGTATCTGGATCCCGACCTCCCCGAGCTCATCCAGGAAGGCAATCTCCAGAGTCCTACTATTAGACCCTTTGGTCGTGCGCTGTGTCTGCAGATGGTGGCCGGGCATCAGTGGGATCACGTGCGTTTCCAGAAGAATATCAAACGACGCGAGCCCATTTTTACAACGATGCCAAAATTAATGTCAGGACATACCGGGGAGAGATTTTGAAAGTTACTAAAAACTCGACGAGAGAAAAACAAATCCCCCTTCGAATGGTTCCAGGAGTTCGACAGTTGCTTGCGACAGTTTGGTTTCTGCTCCAGTCGTTTTGACGCGTGCCTGCATTTCCCTTCGAGACCGAGGAGTGCTCGTTGGGGCACTTGTGGTGCCATGTGGGTGACAACATCATTGGCTGCTGTGTTACGCTGTACGACGACACGGTCCGACGGTTCAAGGAACGGCTCCTTTTTCGGAAATTGCAGATACATCGGGGAGAGTTTTGTGGGACGAACTACGTTCAGGATCCGACGCCAAAATCATCCAGGGGAATCCGTAGGAATTGGTTGAGAAAATGCGCCTGGTACGTTTCGCTCGACATCGACTACGACACCCGTCAGCCCCAGCGACCGATGCCGAAATTGCTCAGGGACGATCGTGTCTCGGAGATGGCGGATGGGTGTGCAAAGAGACGCGCCCCGACTGATCCTGCCAAGTATCTTTTGGACAGGGTTGCTTCCCACGACCCACCGTAGGCGAGTTGATGCAAAGCGCGGCCGTATCAGACTTGCCCATTCCTTCGGACGAGCTGACAATGACCGCTCACCTCGACGCAGCGCGGAGAACTGCCAAGAACAATGGCACCCAGGCGGGCTATGTGCTGGCGTTTACCTCTACGACAACGCACAGTGGACAGGAAACTCCGCGGGCACCTTTCGATTGGCGTTCTTTCTGGCTGGAACGACCTTGCTGCCGGTAGTTTGTTGGGAGAGGCCCGGGCAGCTTCCGCGTGCTGTGCCGCCGTGGAATGGATGTCGCTTATGCTTTACGAGGCTCTAGACGGGCCTGTCGACCTGAGAAACCTCGACGCCTGCACGTGTCCCTGGAAGCCCATCATAGTCACATATCGTAAGTCTCTCCATGGCACTGTACAGGCCAACGCGGCTCCAGCTAGCTTGGAAGACAAACGTTTTGCGATCGACGTGGTTGTGATAAAAGACTCCGTCAAGCGTTGCCAGGCGCGCTTTAGGTGGCGCCCTACTCATTGACAGTTGGCGGATGCGTTGGCTGAGGGCAAAGGGGACCCGGCGGACCTCCTGAGGGCTTGCATGATGGCCAACTGCTACCAGCTAGCTGACGAACAGCTTGTTTTACACTCTAAAGCCTACGTGAGGGAGAACAGGAGATTACGGGGTGCACGACGAAAAGGAACAATCTACTAGGACCTTGGAGGGTCTTCGATTGTGACAGCAGTGTGCGAAACCATTTGTGTGTCCATGTCGTTATGGACTGTGGATTGTACAACTGTACATCGACACCATACTGTATACTACCCATGCATGCGTGTGTGACGACAACGACTTACATGTTGTTCGATGTTGTTGTGTGCGCCGGCTCTACGGTTCAAGCGTATGCCTCTCTCTCTCTCTCTCTGCAATTTTCGTGAACGACCCAGCCTGACGGTCTAACTCAGCCTGACATGGTCAAGACTGAACCACCACCGCCTGCCGTTGCCGGCCAAGAGTTCCGTGAGCGCCCACATCAGGCGCGGCCCAAGGTCACGGGAGAGGAGTCCGAGGCAGCCGTGATCAGGTCGGGAAAACAAAAAGGCAAAACCTATGCTGATGCGTGGAACAATGGTCGCCCGTACTGCTGGCACCTGTCTCATCCGTCCCCGACGAGCGGAGCTTCTCAGGCCTCGTGGCTCGAGTGTACCTGTCCAAGCGTGTCACTGGGCTTGTGGAGGCAGTCGACTCGCTCGAGAATCGCACGTCTTGGATCGAGGCCTCCGATCAATTAGACCTCGACTCCCGTGTTGAGAGCCTTCGAGATCAGGCCCGTTCAGCTGGCAGCGGGGGTCCAGACGATCGGGTGTAGCCCGTCGGTGGCCGGTATCCCTCTAGTGTGAGAATGGTCACGGTGTCGTGACTTTCGCAGGCAGCGCTGAAGTTTAAGGGGCTGGAATGGGGTGATCTTGTCAGTATGTGCCTCAGACCATGCTTGCCTCTCACGCCTGCTTCCGCAACCGTCTGTGCGTGGAGAGATGTTCAACGAGCGCAAGGTGCCGGACCAACCTGTCATCATCCAGAGGCCTGGGAGGCCATGGTTTTATGCAGAGGAGGAGGGGAGCGGGGGCGGGATACTGGCAGGTGGCGCAAGACGAGGAGGAGGAGGAGGAGGAGCAGGAGGAGGAGGAGGAGGAGGAGGAGGAGGAGGAGGAGGGAGGAGGGAGGAGGGAGGAGGAAGGAGGGAGGAAGGAGGAGGAGGAGGAGGAAAGGAGAGGCGATGGAGAAGGCATGGGGGAGGAGGGCGGGTGCGCGGCCCCTTCTCGGCGCTGCCCTCAGCCGCGCCACCGCCCCCGGCCCTGGCGCGGCCTCAGGCCCACGTGTCGTCGTACAGCTCCTCCTCGAAGCGCATGCGCGCGTCGGTCCTCTTCAGCGAGGACTGCATGAGCACCGCGCCCTCCTCGTCCTCCTCCACGTCGTCGCACTCCACCGGGTCTGGGGCAGCGGCCGTGGGGCCCGTGCGGCGCTGGCCCTTCCTGACCACGGGCTCGCCAACGCCCGTTTGCATCAGCACGGTCGCATCGTCGAGCAATGCGTCGCCCCCCCCCGTCACTAGGTGGCCGAGCGCCGCCGCGGCGAGGAGGAACAGCGGCGCGAGGGTCGCCTTCACGTTCATGTCTAGTATGAGCAATGCTTTGGAAGCCGTGAGTCTGAGGGTGGCCGAATCTGAGATGACCAAGCTGCTTGAGACCACCGGCCACGGGCAGAGGAGGCAACGAGAGTGGAGGGGCAAGGGGCCGCCCGCGCCGGCAGGCACAGGTGGGGCCGGCAGCGTGGCCACGACGCGACAATCGGCCACACAACGGCGCAAGACGAGGAGGAACATCGGCGTGGGGGCAGGGAGGCGTACCCATCGGTCGGAAGAAATAGGTAGAAGCATGATGTAGGAAGGCGTTGGAAGTAGATTGGGTCTCCACCCGCCCCCTGAAGGGGAAGCAAGAGGGGAAGCCACTCGATCATTGAAGTAGAAAGGCGCTCAAAGTAGATTGGAATCTGGGACTCCCAAAATACCTACTTTCAACGACCGATGGGTACTTAGACTGCACGACAACAACGTGGCAGCGATCTGTGTTCCCTCGCACGGACCCGACTGTGCTCAACAGCCTGCGGGACTCGGTGGTCGGGCCCATCGAGGGGAGGAGGAGGAGGAGGAGGAGGAGGAGGAGGAGGAGGAGGAGGAGGAGGAGGAGCGAGGAGGAGCGAGGAGGAGCGAGGAGGAGGAGGAGGTATAGAGGGAAGCAACTACTGGTCACTGGTTGTTTGGCCTGCACTTCTGAATCGCAACAACCTGAGTTGCACAGCATTTCGCAGTCGTTACAGCGATGACTACCGATCCACGCGTCGCGACCTCGCCTCGCGTGTGCATCTGCAAATCCGCCGACCCTGTCGGCGTGTGCGTTCGAGTCGTTCTTCTCAGTCGTTCCCATTCCCTGCACCCTGCCCCTCAAGCCTGAGAAAAACCTACTTATGTCGTGAAAGCGTCGAAAGGAAACCTCTTCCCTTTGACCCCCTCCCGGTCGGGGGGGGGTCTTGGGGTCTTGGGGGGCGTCCCCGAGGGTCCCGGAGGGGAGGGGTCACGGTGAGGGGTAAGGGGGTGTAGGGGCAGCTACGCATCCCCCCAAGACAAACCAAGAGTGCCCCAAGAGGCATTGAGACGGTCCAACAAGAGGGCCCTCGATCGCCAAATGATCGGTCCAAAACGCCTTCACGCTCTCCAGACTGCCCAGGAGGCCTCCAAGACGCCCCAAGAAGCTTCTAATAGCAGTGCAAAGAGGTCTGCAGAGGCAAAACGCATGGCTTTTCCATCAGGTTTTAATTGTGGCGTTTTCGTCGTTTCTGCTTCCCGCCGCTCCAAGACGGCCCAGCAGGCCCCCAAAATCGCCCCAAGAGGCTTTTGAGAGGGCCCCAGAACAGCCCAAGAAGACCCCAAGACACCCCAAAACGCCTCCAAGACGCAAGACGACCCAAGCAGCCCCCAAGACGGCTCCACGAGCGTGCCCAGACGGGGGATCCCACAGATATTTCGAGCCCCGAGAGGCTCCCGGGAGGCCCCGAGAGGTTACCAAGAGACCCCAAGAGGCCAACAAAAGGTCCCCAGGAAGCCCTAAGAGGCCCCCAAGAGGCTCCCAAGAGGCATTAAAAGTCCTCCTTCTGTAGAGGCCACCGAAAGCCTTCCAAAGACACCCCAAGAAGCATCCCTGAGGACTCTGGCCCACGTCAGCGTCGTCGTCGTCGTCGTCGCCGCCGCCACCGTTGTCGTCGTCGTCGTGGTCGCCCCCACTCAGGGTCGGCGGCACCGGCCGTAAGGTCATCGCACAAAGTACATGTATACGTATCACATAGATACGTATGTGTATGTGCATACATGTGTATACATATAGACATACATATAGATAGGTGTACGTATGTATGTAGGTATGTGTATGTGTATGTGTATGTGTATGTGTAGGTGTAGGTGTAGGTGTATGTGTATGCTACGTACACGTGTGTAAGTGTATGCGTATGTTTAGTTGTGTGTATGTGTATGTGTACGTGTATGTGTATGTGTATGTGAATATGGATGCGTTTGTGTGTTGCTTGTGGTTGATCATATACGTATACATATATGCATATACAGACGCATACGATTATGAACATATATAATTATGTGCATGTATACGTGCATGTCAACATGCATGTATAGGTGTACGCATATGGCTTCGTAAGTGCGCGTGAAGAGGTCTGTGTTTATGTACATGTATAGTGTGTGCACATTATTGATATACAAACATGTGCGCAGATGATTATATCTGTATCTATGTGGCACCATGTGTGTATGTGTAGGTATTTGCATAGTGTGTGCATATGAATATGTATGTCAACATGTGTATTGATATGTATATGATTGTCGGTGTGTATTCGTGTTGGTATAGGTGTATGGTTCATTAAATGTGTATGTATGTGTGGGTGTAAGCGTACATGTATATATGTATGCCGATGTACATGTACATGTATACATAGATGTTGAATAAGTATATGTATCTGTGCACAATTGGACACCTAAGTGTGAAAGTGTACAACTCCGCCGACACCCGCTTGCTGGGGGTGCCAAGGCGTGTGGGGTGATTGGCAGTCCCTCTCCCCAATTATCTCCCTCCCCCTGAGGTCTGAACTCCGATTAGACGGGGGGGGGGGGGCGGGGGGGCTCACAATAGCTCCTCCACGGCCCCCCAGGGTTCCAAAGCCTCCGTTCCTACACTCCCTGGCCTCAGGCCGGGCTCCGGCACGCCCAGGAGGCATCAACAACAGCCAAAATAGCCGCAAGACGGCCAAAAAAGCCCCCAAGACGCCCCCAGAGAGCTCCAAGAGGACCCCCCAGAGGGCCCCGAGATGCCAAAATCGCTCAAAATCCGATGGACAACTTAATTGTTTAGCAGGTTCGCAGTTTTGGTTCCAACAGCGTCCAAGGCGGCCCAAGAGGTCCCCAAGGTCGCTCCAGGACGGCACAAGAGGTCCCTTAGAGGGCCCCAAGGCGGCCCAAGAGAGTTCCAGAATGGCCCAAGAGGTCCCCAAGACGGCCCAAGAGAGCCTCAACCGAGTTTCTGAAGAAGGCCAATAGAGGGAACTCGAACTGATATGTCGAGCCCTCCGCCCAAAGAGGACCCTCGAGACTGCCAGCAAACGCCCAATAGACTTCCAAGTGCCTCCAAGATGCCCCCAAAAGGCCAAACAAATGCTCCAGTACGCCCTTCAAGCAGTTCCAACGAGGAAAATGGTCTCACCCGTATGCATGTATGTATGTATATTTGTGTATGCGTGTATGTATGCGTATGTGTGTATGTGCGCATATATGTATACATAGGTGTTTGTATGTACGTGTGTTTGCGTGTATCGATGTATGTATGTGTATACGTATGTTTGCATATGTGTGTACGTAGGTATGCATGCATGCATGCATGCATGCATGTATGTATAGTCGCATGCATGTATGTATGCGTGTCTGTGCTTCGTACACATGCACGTGTGAGGAAACCGGTATGTTCGTATGTACGTATGCATGTGTGTAGGTAGTATGTGTGTATGTGCGTATGCGTGTGTGTGATGCATGCGTATATGCATGCATGTATGCATGTATGCATGTATGTATGTGTGTATGTATGGTTGTAGGTATGTGATAGTGTATGTCTGTATTCAGGTGTATGTGTGCGTTTGGATGGCTGCATGTTTGTATGCATGAATGCGTGTATGTATGTATGTGTGTATGTATGTATGTGTTTATGTATGGGTATGTTTGTATGTGTGTATGTCTGTATGAATGTGACTTTGGTTGCATGTATGTGTGAAAATATGTATGTATGTATGTATGTGTGCGTGCATGTGTGTATGTATGTATGAATATGTGGGTTGATGTATGGATGTATGCATGGATGTACGGATGTAGGTGGACATGAACACATGCATTCATGTATGCGTTCAGATCTGCATGTAAGTCTGTATATGTGTGTACGTCTGCATGTGTGCATGCACGCATGCATGTATGCAAACATGCATGTATGTATGTAGTTACGTACGTATATGTGTGTATGCGTGTATGCATAAGTGGATGCATGCATGTATAATTGTATGTATATGCATATGTGCGGGCGTATGTTGTATGTGTGTACGCAGGTGCGTATATGCGGATGTATGTATACACACCACATATATATGCATGTATGTATGTATGTATACATATATATATATAAGTATGTAGTTGCATGTGTGTTTGAATGTGTTGTTGTGTTGCACTTGCATGTGCATTTGCATGTGTGTATGTGTGTATGTGTGTATGTGTGCAGGTGTGCATGTATGCGCACCTATATATATATCCATTTATATATGTATAGACACACATATATATGTATACATATACACACATATATATATATACATATATACATATATACATATATATGTATATATAGTCGCGTAGCAGCGTATGCATGCATGTACGCATGCATGGAATCTCGTGGGTGGCATCCAGGGTGCCCCTTGGAGGCAGTCTTGGCCCTCTTGGGAGGGTCGATTTGAAGCCTCATCGGGCTTCTTTGGGGTGTGGGGGGGCCTCGTTGGGCCTCCACAGTTCTATCTATGGGGGCCTCTTGGGGCGAAGTGTTTTTACTTCCGGTTCGTCGTTGCCCTCTTCGGTCCCATTGGGGTCGTTTTGGGACCCTCTTCGGGCCTTCCTAGGCGCCTCCTGGGCCATCTTTGGGCTCTAGGCGCCGTCGCACTCGTCGTCGGACGTCCTCGCAAAACGTCGTGTCGTCGTAATTACGTCGTCGAACGTAGCCGCATTCGCGTGGAGGACGACGCGACGACCGGGCGCCCGCGGGCCCCCCCACCCCCAGAGGGGGGCCTCGGCTGCCCCCCCCCCCGTCTGGAGGAGGCGTCTTGGGGGCTTCTCTCTAGAATGCCTCGTCAGCTGTCCTGGGGGCGATCCTGGGGGTGCACTCGGCACTCGGCAGTCGCCGAGGGTGCAACGCACGAGGCGGCAGGAACGCCGAGACGCAGCACAGACCGAAAGACGACGGGCAGTTGCGCCTATGGGTGCCCTCGCGCGGGCCCTCTTGGGCGCCCTCGCTGTGCCTCGCGGAGCCCTCTCGAGGCCAGCGGGGTGCCTCTTAAGGGGTCAGCTGGGGGCCTCCAGGGCCTCTCGGGATCGACCGACTCGAAACTCCAGTTCGCGTGACTCCTCCGCTTGTTTTTGCTGCTCAGGACGCGGGCGCACCTGGCCGTGGCCCCGCGGTGACAAGGCACCCGGCACACGACCAACACCCTTTTTGTTGGTCAATGGCGCGGAGACAGCACGCGCTGCGGCCCCACCGAAGGTGTTGCCCTGGCCTCAATTCGCGTGCTCGTCGCACGGCTTAGGTGTGATCCCCCGGCGAGGCTGCCTCAGCCTCAGCCGCGCCCCCGGCCCCGGCCCGCTGCTCCTTCGCGGCTATGCGGGCCCGCAGCGCAGCCATGCGGTCGGCCGCAGCACCGGGCGCGGTGGACTGCGGCGGGCGGCTAAACAGCCAGCCCGCCAGGAGTGCCTCGTCGCGGGCAGCCTCCAGGCGTTCCGCCACCCTGGCCTTCTTGGTCCTCTCTTGGTGCCAGACCGCCGCAGCAGGTGGCGGCGGCAGCCGGCCGCCCCGGCTGGCCGCCTGCTGGCCTCCCGGCGCCGCTCGGCGGGGCGAGCCGGACGTCCCTTTGCGCCGCCTGGCCGCCAGGCTCGCGAGCGCCGTCGGCGGGCGCGGCCTTGCCCTTGCAGCCGCGGGCACGTCTCGGCCCCTCCGCCTCGGAGTCGCGCGCGCACTGGCGCTTGGAGCCCGTGTCCACGGGCGCCAGCACGTCGAGGGTGCAGCGGTTCGCATACACGGTGGTCCGGCCTATCCAGACGGCGGCATCGCGGAGGCGTGCAGCAACCGCGCGGACCAGCTGCACCTGGGCCCGGGGTATCGCGCCGCGGCGAGCGGTCTGCTTCGCCAAGTCGTCGACGAGGTCGTTGCCGGCGACGTCGTGGGCCTGCACCAGCTCGCCGTTGCTCATCTTCTTAGCTCGTGGCAGCGTTGTGAGCTGGCATCCACATCACCCAGTCTGGGTTCGACTCGAGAGCGACCGAGATGGGCCCCCACGCTCTGGCCAAGATCCGGCAGGGAGCGGTGGCCCACCGCAAGTCTCTCTGCGCCCCGAGCTGCACCGCGGAACAGTCCACCTTCAGGGAAGCAGCGGGGTCACAGGACCGGACGGCCATCAGAAGTCCCCACAGCTCCGTGGCGTGGATGCCGACCGCCCGCGGCGGGGTGCGGCCATGCGCCGCTGCCACGAGCTGCCAGCTGCCGTCGTACGCAGCGATGGCCCATCCCTGCCGGGCGCACAGATCATGCAGGTCGGCTTCCCCATCCAATCTGGAGCCGTCAACGTAAGCGTTGACCTGCGCGGCCAGCGGGCCAGGCGGGACCACCCACTCGAACGTCTCCTGCTCTGGCGGCGGGTCAACCGCGGAGGCCGGAGACGGTGCGATGCCTCTGGTGAGCAGATCAAGATAAGCCGAGCTCAGCGAGAGTACGCCTTCGGGGTCCGTGTGCTGGCGGACCAAATCTTGAATCCACGCGGGGGCCATCCTCCGCCTGTGTGGCGCCGTGGCCGGGCACGTGAGGATGCGATGCGCCAGGTGCCCTGTGAAGCTGGGGTCGGCGATCTGTGGGTCGCACAACCCCGCGCGCACGCACGGCCTGCAGTTGGCGGTGCTCGCCAAGCCTGCTCGGCACAGCCTCGCCTGGGGCCACTGGCGGTTCGCGAACGCGGACCCAGCGTTCCGCCCTGACTGGCAGCAGCCGCGGCGTCCTGCGACACGCACATGGGGCAAACATTCCCGGAACGCCGGCACAGTGCTGGGAGCGCAAGCGAGGAAATATATCAGGGCGCGAAAATGTGCCCGGCAAAATCTGGGCAGTGCACGTGGCGACCTGCCGTAACAGGAGAGTCCATGCACAGAACGCTGGTTTGAGAGATCGGGTGGTGGCGTGGCGCTGTGGCGCTGATTTCCCAAGCCAGAAATCAAATTTCCATGCGACGGTGGCGCGGAGAAGGGAAAGGAGGCCCCCGTACTGCACATGTTTGGCGTCACTGATATTGTTTTGCATGCTGGGCGCACTGGCCCGCATATGCCTTGACCAACGCCGTGTTCCGCAAGTGTCGGCGACCGTCCACATGTCACTGGCATGCGCGCACTTCTGCCGCGCAATAAGCCGAACGCTGTGAGGGTAGTGAGCGCAGCCTACAGCTCACCTTCTGAGAATGTTTCGAATTCGGCAAACTATTGTAACAACGGTCTGGATTCCTGGTCGCCGGACGTCGCAGCCAATTTGAAATTATGTGGCACCCCATTGGTGCCCTGAAAATAGCTCTTGCCGAAGTAAGCGGTAGTTCCTGGCTCCTCTGACGCTCAGTTTAGAAGGTCGACTATTGCTGTGAGCGCGCGGATATAATCGTTTGCTCCGTGCCCACTGACGTGCACTCGTTCCCGCGAGTGTGGTGGCACATATAATGGCCTTGTCCCTCTTATTTGACAATTTGAAGTGGCCCCGCGTGCTTCTTCAGCGCGCTGGCTGCAACACCGAGAAATTAAGACAATTTGGTAAGGATAGCTCCTGCATTAGACTGCTCACGCGGCAAAAAACGCTGACTGCTTTAACGGCCGTTCAACCACGGTTTCCCCTCGAACACCTCACTAACGAAGTCTGCCAAACCCCATGTTTTTATGTTGTTTTCCCGGCCAGCATTGAACATGTCTTTCACCAGAAATCAGCAGAGCGCAGGAGCAGCCTGAATTCGGCATTGCTTAACGGTCCGTCTTGATTCAAGTCGTACAGCCCCTGCGCCAGCCGCTGATCCAGCCCCTCGACGTCGAGCAAATTCTGGTGCGCGTCGCCACCAACCATGCGCTCTGCGAACGGAAGTTAACAACCAGAGGGTCGAGTCTACCGTGGGGTCCGTAGGTAGAGGACGATGACAACACAGGGACATATTGTATCCTCGCGCCCGACGAGAAGCGGGCGCAGGAGTATCCGATAGGACATCCAATACATGAGCCGAGAGGATAGCAGAAGAGATGGATAGAAAGGGGAGGGGAGCGGTCTTCACACACACACACACACACGCACGCACGCACGCACGCACGCACGCACGCACGCACGCACGCACGCACGCACGCACGCACGCACACACACACACACACACACACGCACGTTAACTGCTCAATTCAGGCGTTATCTCCTTCATGACATTCTTGCACTGCCTGTCACTCAAGAAACCGTCCATTTCTATAATCGTTGGTCTCTTGAAGAGCCAGCGCGCCCCCTTGCGGTCATCAAGGGGGCCTCGGCATCCAGCTTGAACAGCTCCTTGAGCAGTGGTTTCCATGTTAGAGGAACTTGAGCCAAAACGGCTACGGAGTTCGCGCGCCTCCTCAGTGGCCCTCTCGCGGCCCTCTTGGGCCTCTCTTGGCCAGTCTTGGGCGGCACGTTAGGCGTCCCTGGCCCTCTTGGGCTGCCGTGGGGCCCTCTTGGCAACCCCTTGGCGGCTCCAGGGGCGGTATTGGAAAGCTGTCGGCGCACTCGCGCAACAACCAATAGCGAATGGGGTCCTCGCGGTTCAAGGCCGAGCAAGGAACCTCCCGGCAACCGTGCGGAGCCGCGTTGTTTGAGCCGTCGTGGAGGCGTTTGAGCTGTCGCTCGGCCCTCTTGGGGGCCCCTTGTGGCTTGTTGGTGCCCTGTTCGGGCTCCCTGGCGCCAGCTGGGGGCCCCAACGGGGCTGTTTTGAGAGGCTAGCTGTGCCCCAGAAGGCTGGTGGTCCCTGGGGGTCAGGGTTACGTTTTTTGGCCCATAATCCACATCAACCTATACGTATATCTATATAAAAATATAGATACAAACAAGATTGCATTGGCGCTTCGCGGCATGCACTTTGGTCCTTCAGGCTTGGCATACAGGCAAGATGGCAATAATGTAAAACATAACAGTTAGCGACGACTCTTCCGTATTTTTTCTGGCATCGTCGTTGTAACAATGTTGTTCGGTATCCTTCCCTCATGTTTCCTTTTCATCTCTCCCTCCTTCTCGCCCTACCCTGCGAATTCGCCACCACCCGCAGTTTCTTGTGAGGACTCTCATCCTGGGGGGGGGGGGCTCTTGTAAGTCTCACGAAGGTTATCTGTCTTAAGTGCATGTTGGGGTTTTCTAGAAGCCCCCTGGGTTCATTCTGGGGGGCCCCGGGAGCTTCCCCAGGCCACCCTGCTCCCGTTTGCATTGACCTCCGTCTCGAGGCTCCCGGTTCTTGGGTCAAATCGGGCCTGTCCCCCCACGGGGGGATTTTCGACGACAACTAAACAAAAATCAAAAATTATCCCAGCAGAGCAACCGAACAGCCATGTGCATGAGCATATGTGGAAACATTCGTCTTTAGACTCATGTTCGGATTTGACTGGAAGCGAAACGCTGCGATCAATAGTGGGCGTGTCTGCAAAGGAGGCACTACGATCAACGAGACAGCACATTCTTTTGTGCTCATTCCAAACGAGACGCTGCTATGCAGGGGTGTAGGTGCAAACGAGACGCTCCTATCAATGGTTCCCGCCCCAAACGAGACACGAGTATCAATGGATTGAATTTCGAACGAGACACTACTACTTACTACTACGGATGCGTCTGGAAACGAGACGCTGCTATCAATAGTGGATGTCTCTGCAAAGAGGGCACTGCGATCAACGAGACATCACATCGTTTTTGTGTTCATTCCAAACGAGACGCTGCTATCAATGGATGTAAGTCCAAACGAGACACTGCTGTCAATGTATTCAGCCTCGAACGAAACGTGCTGAGGAGCACCGTATCTCACTATCCACGGCTGCACACGAGTGCAAATTGAGAAGCACCACGCGAATGCAGGCTCAGAAGAACCACGCGAATGCAGACGGCCAGGCTGAACAGCACCGCCACAAAGCAGGCTGCATCTCAGGGCTCCTCAACCTCGCGCAGGCCAGCCCAGCGCCTGTCGGGCCCTCGCGCAGGCGATTTTTGTCGTGGCAATCTTGTCTGCGAAGAATTCGTCGAAAACGCGTGGCGTACTTCATGCGCGTGATTGCCCGCTGAAGCGCCCCGCGGCACGACAGCGACGGTGAAAGGACAAATTCGGTGACGCTGGAGCCCCTAATGCGACGAGGAAGCTACATATGCATCTTCTGTGACACTGGAGCTCCACAGGATAAGTTAGCTCAGCCTGCCTCAGCCTCAGCCTGCATCAGCCTCAGTCTCAGCCTCAGCCTGCGTCAGTCTCAGCCTGCTGCGCTCCCGCATGCCCCTTCGGCCTCAGCCTGCCTCAGCCTCAGCCTGCATCAGCCTCAGCCTCAGCCTGCCTCAGCCTCAGCCTGCTGCGCTCCCGCATACTCCTGCGGCCTCAGCCTGCCTCAGCCTCAGCCTGCATCAGCCTCAGCCTCAGCCTCAGCCGCACCTCCGATGGCGCCGAGATGGCTCCCGTGCGTACCTGCACCCACGGAACTCACCTCCGAAGGCGCCGAGGTGGCTCCCGTGCGTACCTGCGCGCACGGAACGCTTCTCCGATGGCGCCGAGGTGGTTCCCGTGCGTACCTGCACGCACGGAACGCACATCCGATGGCGCCGAGGTGGCTCCCGTGCGTATCTGCGCGCACGGAACGCACTTCCGATGGCGCCGAGGTGGCTCCCGTGCGTGCCTGCACGCACGGAACGCACCTCCGATGGCGCCCAGGTGGCTCCCGTGCGTACCTGCACGCACGGAATAAGCTCCGCCGGATTTTCGCGGTTTCTGCCGGCTTCCGCCCGGACCCCCCTGGAGTGTCATGATGCTCTCTTTTGACCCTACTAGAAACCTATCAGCACAAGCTGTTAGGTAAATGCCACAGAAAGGCCCAAAAATATTCCACAAATAATCCCCAGACTATTTTTCGACTGTTTTCTTTATTATTTTTGGGGTATTTCTTATTTTGCGTCGAAAATCCCCCTGAAGGGGGACAGGCCCGACTTAACTCTTGGGTCGTGTTTGAGCTCCGGCCGCCCTCCGGACCGATCCGTGCCTGCTGCCCAGGCCCAGCACGTCCTTCGGGACCTCCGGAGAGCACAGGGGGCCGTCTGCAACGGCGTGCCCCCAGGGCCAGGGTTCCGGAGGAGTCCCGTTTAGGCGGGGGGGGTTCGCGGGGTCCCAGATGATAGAAATATAGAAACAGATGTGTGTGTACATGTGTCTGCATGTATGTATATGTAGATGTTTGTGCATCTGCAGATGCATAGGTATATGTATATTTGTATTCATATATATCTGTATATATATATATGTGTATGTATATATGTTTACGAATATGCATATCTGAATGGATGTGTGTATGTATGTATGTGTGTATGCATGTATGTGTGTATGAATGGATTTGTGTATGTATGTATGTATGTATGTATGCATGTATGTATGTATGTATGTGTGTATGTAGGTATCTATGTATGCATGTATGCATGTATGTATGTATGTATATATGGATGCATGTATGTATGTAAACATGTATGTAGGTATGTCTGTATGATTGTATGCATGTGTATGTACATGTGTGTACATATATATATATGCATCGAGCGGCCAAAGAGCCATAAAGTTAACGTCACTTCGCAACATGCACGGATTCGCAACACAACAATTGTCGGAACGACTCGTGGTGCTCAAACCGATTGGTCTATAGCCCGTGCACCAAGATGTCCGATACTCGTGATTATGTCTGGAACGGGGGAAAGCATCACATGCGCTGGCGGCCTGATGAATAAGCAGTCTGACATTATCAGGTGCAGGCGAGCTGCCATCTTGATGAGTTCAGGACGTGAGGAAATGCACGTTTCTGCATGATAAGGAACACTTATGTTATTTTCACGCCCGGACCATACGCCTTTAATTGTAGAAGCGCCACGTGCAACGAAAGCATGCTCACCAGTCTGAACCCCAAACAGTAGGGCTGTGCAAGCTCTGTTGCGGAAGCCGAACTGGGGAACAGGGGTGCTGCAAAACTATGCGACGGAAGCTAACCATGTCAGGCCATACAGTCAACCCGTATCATAGGGAAGCACCGGAAGGCCCTGCCGACACTCTGCGAGCGCGACGCGGCTGGCGACCGCGGTCAGGGATGGGCCGAAGGGGCAAGGGCGCAAGGGTGACCCTGGAAAGGTTGCTCATCCTTACTGTGCGGGTTGCGTGTATACCCGCCCGAAGAACTTGCAGACTATACCCCAAAAGCCCCTGGGGGACGAGCGAGGGTCCTGGTCGCGGATCTGGTATGCAGACGTCCCTCCCTGAGGCGCGGTCTTTGTATACTGAGTGGCCCCGTGCGGTGTAATCCGACTGGGGCGGGAAGGGTGTGGCATATAACAAACTCTTGAGGAGAAGGAGAAGGAGGAGCAGGAGGAGGAGGAGGAGGAGCAGGAGGAGGAGGAGGAGGCGGAGGAGGAGGAGGAGGAGAGAGCGCCCACGCGGCGCCCACGCCTGGCGACGGGGATGAGTCAGTCAGTCAGTCAGTCAGTGAGTCAGTCAGTGGAGCCGCGCCGCACGGCGCATGGGCTAAAACCACACGGGGCCAATTGCAACGGTTCTGCTGCATAGGTTCCACTTGGCGACCGCACTGGCGACGGACGCAGAATTCAAGCCTGAGCAAGGCTTGTGCTCAGATAGACGGATCCCGTGGAGCAGAGATATGAGATGCTCGTGTTGGGGGACTTTCCTGGGGCCCACCTGACGGATCTGTTCGACCCCAGTTCGACTCAAGCTCGACTCCAGTTCGACGCAGGCTCGGCGCAGGTTCGACTCAGGGTCGACCCAAGGTCGACTCGAATCGGTGGACCCCCCCCCTGCCGTTCTCCTCCCGTGCTCTCCCCCCCCGTTCCTCCACGCTCCTCCTCCCTCCCTCCCTCCCCCCACCCCTCCGGCTGGGCGGGCGTGGGCTTGGTTTGATCCTCCACCCCCACCCCTCCCCGCTTCCGTCCTTCCGCTCTCGACTCCCTCTTCCCCTCGGGATGGGGGGTCTCGAGATCCGGCTGGATCGGAAGCCCATGCGAGGGAGGGGGGTGCTGGGACAGGGGTCTGTCTGTCGAAGCGCCGCCTATTGCTCCCCATTCCTGCTGCCCTCAGCCTGTCCCCGGCCCTCGCCCGCTGGATAGCTCCGAGTGCGAGGGGTAATGGCGGCGCCGAGGCACAGCCCCATCCGGACCCCCCACTCTCTCTCATCCCTTCCTCTCCTCTCTCCCTCCCTCCCCCGCCCTCCCTCCCTCCAAGTTTTCGGGGCGGCTCGCCCTTCCTCCCGCTCTCCCTTCCTCTCTCCCTCCCTCCCTTCCTCCCTCTCTGAGGGCCGGGCCGGGATGGCCTGGGATGGACTGTGTTCCCTTCTCCCCTTCCTCCCTTCCTCGCTTCGTCTGTAGGGATGGGTCTGGGCTGGGCGGACGTGGGGCTGTCGCTGGGCTGGAGTGGGTGGGCTGGGCGGGCGTGGGCTTAGCTTGATCCCCCCCCTCCCTCTCTTCTGTCCTTCCGCTCTCGACTCCCTCTTCCCCATCGGGATGGGGGTCTCGAAAGCTGGCTGGATCGGAAGCCACGGCGAGGGACGGGGTTGCTGGGATTGGGGCAACTTCGCATTACCGCTCTGACTTTTATGACCTTAAGGCGTCCATTGCCACCATGCGATGTTCCTCCCTCCTTCCCTCCCTCCTTGTCCTCGCTGGGCTAGGCTGGGCCTGGGCTTGAATGGACAGCCGCTTTCCGTAGCCATTCGGCTCCACCCGAGCTTGCGTAGCCCCTCGCCCTCTACCCCATCATTGCAACCCTTCGATGGGCTCCGGGGGCGAGCGCCACACGCCAGGGGCTTGGGTCCGTGTGGCGACCATGCCGCGGACATCCTGCTGGCTCACCAGTGGGGCGAGCTGCAAGCGGAATCCCCGCGCCTACTCGGATCCAAGAGAGTCCCCTGTGCCCCGGACGGTGGGCCCCTGCTCGAGCTGAACGCCTGAGACACGCGGGAGCCTCCCGGAGACTGTGGGTGCCGATATCGGCGAGCGTGGACACCCACCACTGTCAAGGTGGGCTCGTCGCCAGTGTTGCACACAGCCCCACGTCCACGTACTTGCAGCGAGCGAGCGGACTGAGGCCATGCGGCAGGCCTACTGGCGCGCTCGCCAAGCGGACGCTCCGCATGAGCGGGGGGACAGCGCAAGGGCGGTACTGAGCTCGCGAGTGGGGGAGGCTGGCTACGCGGAGGCGGCCGCGCTGGCAAGTTTCTCAAAGAAGGAGGATGCGTCATTCTGGGCCAGGCCATTGGGAGCCGAGTGGTACAAATCTCTGCTCCTCCTGGGGTGACCCCCTTTCCCTCCGTTCTCTCAGTCTCGCAGCTGCGCCCTGCGCTGACACGAGGCGGCTGGGAGTACGGGCGGGGGTCCCCGTGGGAGGGAATCGCCGTTGGGCCCCCCTCCCCGGGCCTTCCCCTCTTCTCCATCGCGTTCGCTTCCAGGGCCAAGGAGCGGCTCCTCCTCCGTGGACCTAGGAGAAACGCGGGGCCAGGCTCAGTCGGGCGTTCTTCGGTCCGCCCCGTCCTCCCCCTCCTCTTCCTCTAGCCTCGCAGGCGGTGCCTTCCCTTCTCCTGAGCGAGCGCTGCGGGGTCGCGGCAGTCGCCGTCCTTCGGCCCGTCTGCCCTCTGCTACAGGGGCCGTGCCCGTGCCCCCACAATGCCGCCTCGCTGGGAGGACACCAACCAACCAACAAGCCCGTTCCTCCCCGTTCCTCCTCCTCCTCCTCCTCCTCCTCCTCCTCCTCCTCTTCCCTCCTCAATCCACCCCCTTCCCGTTTCCTCCCTCCTCCTCTTCCCCCTCCACACTCCTCACCCATTCTCGTTCACCTCCGTTCTCCATACCTCATCCCTCCATCCCCCTCCCTCATCGTCCGTCCTCGCCCCTCCTCCTCCTCCTCCTCCTCCTCCTCCTCCTCCTCCTCCTCCTCCACCTCCTCGGGCTGGCTTCTCCCTCCCCCTCGAGCAGGAGGAGGTCCAGCGCCGAAACCTCGAAGGCGGAGGACTCCGAGGGCACGCCCGCCGCCAGCAGCTCCAGTAGGGAACTCTTTCCAGCGCCAGACGGGCCTACCTGAGCGGCAGGAGAGCGAATCTGACGATGCGGATGCTGCTGATTATGATGATGCTGCTGTTGATGATGATAATGATGGTGGTGATGAAGATGTTGATGGTGACGATGATGATGCTGATGATGCTGATGCTGATGCTGATGCTGATGCTGATGCCGCTGCTGATGATGATGCTGATGCTGATGCTGATGCTGATGATGATGATGATGATGATGATGATGATGATGATGATGCTGTTGGTGATGATATTAATGAAGGGAAAGAGGAGAATGATGATGATGATGCTGATGCTGATGCTGATGCTGATGATGATGATGACGACGACGACGACGACGACGACGACGACGACGACGACGAGGCGGACGAGCATGCGCACGAGCACGAGTATGCGCGAGGGGCTCCAGTGACTCGCTCAAGGGGAATACAATCACTTGCCCCGCACGCGTCCAATCACATTCGGCGGCGTGCCCTGGGGACGTGAGAAGGGGCGGGCCTTCTCAGAAGGCTCGGAAGTCCCCCGGCCTTCTGAAACGATTTCTAAGCTTTCCCCGAATACCCAGAAAACTGCTCAGAAGTCGCGAGGGCTTCTGAGAAGTCCCGTCGCCTTCTGAAGAAAACCTCATCCGTCTCACTTCCCCCCCTCGCTCGCCGCCGGCACGTGCTGTGGTCCCCCTCGCAGTCAAAAGCCGGCGCTGCCCCCACCAGGGCAGAACACCTCAAAGCCGCCGTGCAGTCGAACAAGGGGGTACCCTCTCGATGACCGACGTGCCTCGGGAGCTGTGGCCTCCTCTGCCTCTCCCCTTTCCCCCTTCATCGGAGCGCACGCGGGCGCCACAGCACGAAGGGATCGGAGAGAGGTCGCAGCTCGCGCGGGTCATGCAACACTCCATCGCCGCGAGAGGAGGAGGGTCAGGAGGGGCAGAGGCGGGGAGGACGGATGGGAGGGGAAGGAGAGGGAGGGGAAGGGGATGGGGGAACGGATGCGGAGGGGAAGCAGAGGGAAAACGAACGAGGGGGAAAGGAGAGGCAGGAGGCGGAGCAAGAGCGAAGGGCAGGAGGGGGAGGGGGGGGGCAGGAGGCGCAGGAGGAGCCGGGGCGAGAGGCACGAGGGAAGGGCGGGAAGAGCCAGGAGGAGCGGAAGGCGGAGGAGGGGGGAGGTGCAGGAGGAGCGGGAGCAGGAGGAACGGGTGAGCAGGAGCAGGGGCTGGGCAGGAGGAGACGAGCGCATGAATGTCCAGCAGCAGATCGTGTACGCTTCTCGATGTGTGCGTGTCATGCAGGCGCAGGGGCCATGCTACTCTTCTCTGTACCGTTTCAACGTCAACGGATGATCCCGAAGGCAATTCAGGTTGGGCAGGAGGAGGATAGGGGAAGGGTAAGAATGCGGGGAGCAGCCCAGAGCGAGGTTGAGATCGAGATCGGGGGTGGGCAGGGGGAATGGTGGAGGGGTGAAGAAAGGACGGGGGGGTGCAGGAGAAGAGGGCGAGGGGAGCGGGATGGAGAGGGGCAGGCGAGGGAAGGGGAAAGAGGCTGGAGAGGAGGAAGGGGAAAAAGAGGCGAGGAAAAACAACCAACAAAACGCACGCGAAGAGGGAGCGCGCCGAACACGGGTCGAGGGCGGAACACCGAGCGGGCGGAGCGCACGATGGGGCCCGGCCCGTCAGCAAACGGCATGGACAACCTGCACTGGAGCCGGAGACCCAAGCGGAGGAGAGGGAGGGAAGCCCGGAGAGAGGAGAGGAGCGAGGAGGCGAGGAGACGAATGGTGGCGGGGAGGAGGCGGGTGGAGGTGAACGGATGCGGAAGGGACAGGCGGAACAAAGGGGACAAAAGTGCTCTCATACTGTCTCCCCCCCTTCTCATTTCTTGCATCCTTCCGCTCTGGCTCTTCCGACTTCTTCTTGGTCCTGGTTGAGATGGACGGTGGCTAAATCAACCAACATCGAATCGGACATACGGATGGGGTCGGAACGTGCATCGGATCGGGATGCATCGGCACGGAATCGAAATCGAATCGAATCGGCCGCGGCAAGATACACAACCAAACCGTGCGGCGCTGGGCCGCACACGACCGTCCGAACATCGAATTCAAATCTGACCGAGCCGGGAGAGATCGATATCGCACCGGATCGATCGAGTCGAAATCGGCCCTGGGAGGGGGGACAATACAGGAGGAGGAGGAGGAGGAGGAGGAGGAGGAGGGAAAGGAGCCAGCCCCACCCCGCGAGAAGGCGACCAGGCCGAGCGCCACGCTGGAGAACACCGATTTGCAATCACATGCGTGAAACTGTGACGCCTCCCGAAGAGCGAATCTGGCACCATGAGAACATGCAATCACCATAGATGGGAAATGTGCCCAAACTCATGCATAACAGCATTGTTCCCCATTGGGCGTCTGAAACGCAGCAAGAGAACAAGTACACCAGTCAGCGCTGACTGCAAACATCAGTTTGCGGAGCACAGGTGTAGACATGAAGCGCAAGCAAGCGACCTGCAAGCAGGCATACTAGACCCACGCCTGGGGAAACTGGGAGCGAGCAGGAGGATGAGGAAGGGGACCACGGCGAAATGGGGATCATGAAAGAGGGATGGGAGGAGGACCGGGAGGAGGAGGAGGGGGAGGGTAGGAGAGGAGGGGGAGGGTAGGAGAGGAGGAAGAGAGGAGGAGGACTGGGAGGAGGGGGAGGGTCAGGAGAGGAGGAGGATCCGGGAGGAGGTCCGAGAGGGCCACCGCCAGCACCGTCTGGCCAGCCCTCAGCTCGAGGTCCACGCCGCCCAGCCTGACAAGGACGGCACTGGGAGAGGGGCAGCGAGCCAGGGAAAAGGGCCCACGAGAGACCCGCGGGTCAATGCCCAACTCTAGATGGACCAACTGACAGAAGATAGATCCTCAAACGCCAATCCTGTTTTGTGAACTCTCGGGTTCGCTCCGTTGCGCTGCGCTTTTGGTCCCGCACGCCTTAAGCCTCCCGTGCCATCCTCCCCTTGCTGCCGCTCATGCTGGGCTGCCTGCTTCATGCTGCCGCAGATGCCGCGCGCTGCCCTTTCGGTGCGCCACTCACGCGGATCGTGCCCCATCAACTACGGCTCCAATGGGGGAGCTCGCACAACGCCACCCCGCCTACGATTTCGGCACTAGCCAAATCAGGCTGGTGCAAACTCGACAAGTCTGTAGTGGACCAGACACGAGCCAAATCCCACAATTTCGGGAGCGAGCCATCACGAAAAGAGGGGGAGATGAAGGATAGGACATGCGCAGAACTGGAGATGTGGACGGTGGGGGCAAGTTGTCGTAGCATTCCGACGCGCAAGCATCTTCCGCGGATCGCGCCTCACGAGGAGCACCAACTACGGCCCCCGCGGAGTACCTCGCACAGCTCTATCCGGGGGCCCCACCCACCTCAGCACACCCTCACGCGGATTGGGGCCCACGAGGAGCTCAAACTCCCTGCCTCCCGCTGCGAGCTAGGAGGAGAAGATCACTCCCTGCACTACACGCAACTGCAAAGGGCTAGGACCTTCGCCAAGCTACGTACTCCACATCCCAATGTTTCATGTACACGTGCTTGGGCAGCTGGGGATGAAGAGTGGGGAAGGGGGGGCTAGAAGTCAAACCACCTCACATTAAGTTATGCATCACCAACCCGACTCAAACATCGGAAACATCGGAGCTGCCGTGCAGTGGGAAAATCTGTGAACGCACGGGAGCGCTTGAAACAAGAGGTGAAGACATTGAGAGCCAGGTGATGTTTTTGGACGCACGCTCTGCTGGCATAGTTATCTCAGTCGGTATATCGGCTCAGTTTCAGGATAGTCATGTTTCAGACGTGTTGCGCTTGTCGGGGCGCACAACATGGCTTGCAAGCTGCATTCAATGATCGACGCTCGAGAAACAACATCTCGAACAATCGCGCCTGCCCGTTCTGCACAAGACATGGCCCTTTTCTGGGCAACCGTATTTGGTGAGGGCGTGGTCTGCCGCGAACCTCCTGGGAACTCCCACAGCCTAGGGAGCCGCCAGGACGCCGCACATCACGCAGGGTTTACCCTGTCAGCCCACAGGAGGTTCAGCGCACAGCGCCTCGTAAACCAGGGTAGGAGCGTTTTCTGCGCCCTTGGTGAACTCGATATCTCAGGCAGGGAAGGACGATGGGATGGACAACAACTTGATCCTGCACATGGGCACCGCTCAGAAGATCCCGAGTGCGCTGGGAGGCGCCGTGTCCGCAACGGCTGGCATGAATCCCCCATGGCAAAACCGATTGATATATTCAAGAAGTCTCTGTATGTGGGGCCTTGCAACAGCCTTCCAAAACGTTGGACCAAATGTTCACAAGAGAAGGAAGGATGACGAGGAAAGCGGACGAATGAAATATCTCCTTTCCTTCTTCGGGCCAAAATACGAATCACCCCGCAGGTTCTCAACATCCGTGTCCTGCCCGCCCCCCTCCACACATTCCTCATCCTTGTTCTTATCCCCCTCCTCCATTTTCTTCCCTCTTCAACCTCCTCTTCTTCCTCCCCATCCTCCTCATTCAACTCATTACAATGCCCCTATCCTTCTACATCCTCCTCCATCTCCTCCTCCACCTCATTGAACCTCATCCGCCATCCCTCCTCTTTTTCCGCCCCCCCCATCACCGCTATCCTCATGATTCAACCCTCCCTCCGCCCTCCCCCCCATCCCCGCTACCCTCATGATGCCCCACCCTCCTTCTCCTCCTCTTCCTCCTCCTCCCCCCGCCAAGAATTTCTCGTCATTCTAATCCCATGCATTTTTAGGCGAACCCTATCCAGCCTGCCAGGCGCCAGCCCAACACCCCGCCAGTAGGTCACGAACTCCTGGCGCCACGAACGGGCATGGGGAGGAGGAGGATCACCAGCGGCCCGAGAGCAGACGCAGAAGAAGATCGCTACGCGAGGGCCCCCAGGGTCAATGAGGGGACCTAGGATGCGCAGAAGAAAAAGATAGACAGGAGGAAGGAGGGATGAGGACAACGAGCGAGGAAGCGGGTGGTGGACGAAGACGACGAAAGAGAGGAGGCCTTCGAGGACAACGAGGCAGGCGGAGGATGAGGCAGCTGGGCCGGCCAGGGACTGCTCGCTCTGCCTTCCTCCCGCCTCTTCTTCTCCTCTGGCCCCTCCTGCTGCTCCTCCTTCCGCTCTACACGCCGGTCGGAAGAAGTGGGTAGAGACATGAAGTTGGAAGGCGTTGGAAGTAGATTGGGACCTGGGAGTCCCCAAAAATGCCTACTTTCAAGGACCGGCGTGTGATGCTGCTCCTCCTCTGCCTCCTGCTCGTGCTTGTGCTACTGCTGGTCCTCCTTCTATTTGGACGCCTGATATGGGTAGGGAAAAATGGTCACAACAACCAACAACAAATGTTATCCCAAACCAACAGCGGCCGCTGTTGGGCAGGCGGCCTTCTGTCTCAAATGGATACAGGCAGCGGCGGCGCGGACAGCAAGTCCTGTTCACAATGAAGAGGAACTGCTGTTGGGCATTGTACCCGTTCTTTCCGTACTCATTTCGATCGTGACGATTTTACTACAGCTAGCTTATCGTCGCCAAGCTGGACATGCTTGCTCCTGCCCCCTCCCTCCTCCTCCTCCTCCTCCTCCTCCTCCTCGCATACTTCTCCTGCCCATGCTGCCGCTGCTCCTCTTCTGGCTCCCCTGGGGAGCAAAGGAGGAGCAGCCGAATAGAAGCACGCCTACATCGCAAAATGCGTCGCAAGGGACATCGGTGTGTGAGCATCTATTATATATATATATATACACACATAGGGGCGGTTTCGGAAACCTTGAACCCAAAAACAGGTTTATCCCTTGGGGGAACGAATTTTACCTCCGCCATCTTCCGCCGAGCTTCCGCCAGCTTCCGCCGGCGGAGGCGGCCTCGTTTTACATCCGCCGACCTTCCGCAGCCATTCCGCCGCCTTCCGCCGCGGGAGAGATGGCAACTCCTTCGATCTTCGAAGGCAAGGCCCTTTCTGGAACGCCCCATATGTAAACCCAGGATGACAAATACAGGCGTCGAAATCTCATGGTGTCGCTAGTGGGTGGGCAGCGTAGCTCATCAACGACGGCTGGAACCGCAATCGTTCCCGCAGCTTGTTTCTGGCCAGCGGCCATCTCATTCGTTACATTTGTGGATTACGTGGCCGTGCGCCGTTGTCCATGATGCGTAGTGCAATTTGGCTTGGGTTGAGCGTGTTGCCTGTGCCGTGGCGATGCGCAGCTACATGCGTTCACTGGAGCGTGCGTACGTGCGTCTGCAGAAAGTCAGCGCCCTGGAGGACCGTATTTCGAAGAGCGATTGCGCGCTGTAGAGCAACCAGTACGGATCAAGGAAGCAAGGGGGGAAGGATGGGAGGAGGAGTTCGATGAACGTGGAGAAGGGGTAGAGGTGGAGAGGTGCAGAGACAAGAGGAGAAGGCAGCGTGATAGCAGGGAGGGACGGGGGAGTGACAGGAGAGGGTGGGGACATGGACTGGCGGCCGAGGGGTGGGAGAGGGGGAGGACGGACCAGAATTGGAAGGTATGGACCTTCCTAGGCCCTTGCCATGACATGTCACCTCGAGGACAGCACTACGACTGTAACAGAATCCTGCCACGACGAGGACGGGCTGGGAGGGCTAAGGTGAAGAAGCCACAAGATGGAACGCCTCACGCATACCCACCTTGCTCGCGCGCTGCACTGCAGGTGCGAGTGAAGTCCAAGCTTATTTCGGGCAGGTCCGCCTACAGGCGGATCCTGGACGGAAAATTAGCAATAGTCGGAAAAATCAGAAATAGTAGAAAATTCGTCCCATATTCCTCCTGTAGATGGACATGCCCGACTCAATACCAGGGCAAGGGAGATGTGAAACCCGAACAAAAATCGAAATTGGAACGAGAAAACAGCCGAGATGCGATGCGCTTCAGGGCGGCGCGACTTCGTCGCGCGATTGGGCGGCACTCCTCGCGATCGCACGGCGACCCGCCCACGCCCCTGGCGACTGCGAACGGCGGCGGCGCGCCTGTGGGCCCGCCCCCCAGGGACGCCCGGCGCGGCAACTGCACAGCCTCTATGCTTCTCCTCGCTGCTACTGCTGCTCCGTCTCCTCCTCCTCCTCCTCCTCCTCCTCCTCCTCCTCTTCCTCCTCCTCCTCCGCCCTCCTCCTCTCCTCCTCCTCCTCTTCCTCCTCCGCCTCCTCCTCCTCCTCCTCTCCTCCTCTCCTCCTCCTCCTCCTCCTCCTCCTCCTCCTCCTCCAGCTCCTCCTCCTCCTCCTCCTCCTCCTCCTCCTCCTCCTCCTCCTCCCTTCCTCCTCCTCCTCCTGCTCCCCCTATTCCTCTTCCTCTTCCTCTTCCTCCTCCTCCTCCTCCTCCTCCTCCTCCTCCTCTCCCCCTGTTCCTCTCCTCCTCCTCCTTCTCCTCTCCTCCCTCCTCCTCCTCCTCCTCCTCCTCTCCTCCTCCTCCTCCTCCTCCTCCCCCTATTCCTCCTGCCCCTGTTCCTCCTCCTCCTCCTCCTCCTCCTCCTCCTCCTCCTCCTCCTCCTCCTCCTCCTCCCCCTTTCCTCCTCCTCCTCCTCCTCCTCCTCCTCCTCCGCCTCCTCCTCCTCCTCTCCGATGGCTCGGGGCATGCCAGTGGGGACGTGTCCAGGCAGGTCGCGGTGCTGCCAGGCCGTCTGGAGGGTCAGTCGGGCGGCCCCGCGGCTAGCCCAGCCCGCCAGGCCTGCCCTGGCTTGCCCTTTGTGCCTGCAGCGCTGGCAGTGGCGGCAGGGGCGGCGGCTTGCAGGGCGAAGAGGTGGCAGCGCGTGGCCCGGCGGGCGGCCACGAGGTGCCACGTGGTGAGGCGGCCGCAGGTGGCCGTGAAGACGCCGGGGGGGCGGCGGCCGGGCGCTCCGTGTCCCGCAGCCTGGCTGGGCCTGGCGAGGCCACGAGGCGCCCGGCGTGAGACGCTGCACCGGGCGCCAGGGCTGGGCCAACGGTTGTACGTTTTTGTTTCTGCGGAGGGTGTGGGGTCTTGGATGGGCAAGTGTTCCTCCAGCGCTACTATATGTCCTCCTCCTCCTCCTCCTCCTCCTCCTCCTCCTCCTCCGCTCTTCGCTCCTGTTCGTGCCTAAGCCCCTGTCTCTCCTGTTCCCCGCGCCCTCCTTATCCTCCCCCTCGTGCTCCTCCCTCGCCCTCGCGCCTCCTTCCGTCGCTTTTTCTTATGATCCTCTTCCTCCTCCCCTCCGCATTCGTGCTCATCCCCCTCCTGCTTCCGTCTCCTCTCCTCCTCCTCCTGCTCCTCCTCCTCCTCCTCCTCATCCTCCTCCTGCTCCTCATCCTGCTCCCCATCCTGCTCCTCCTCATCCTCCTCGATCTCCTCTTGCTCATCCTGCTCCTCAGCCTCCCACCTCTCCTCCTCATCCTGTCCCCCTTTCTCGTCTTCCCCCAATGTCTCTCATACGCGTGTCCTCTATCATGTATTATATATCCTCTCTCCCTCTATGTCTAACTCTATCTCTATATATATATATATATATATATATATATATATATATATATATATATATGAATATAATGCATATATATGTGTCTCTGTCGGTCTCTCTCTCTCTCTCTTTCTCTCTTTCTCTCTTTCTCTCTCTCTCTCTCTTTTTCTCTCTCTCTCTCTCTCTCTCTCTTCCTTGCTCTCTCACTCTCTCTCTCTCTCGCTGTCTCTCTCTCTCTCTATCTCTCTATGGTTGTTCCTTTTCTCTCTCTCTCTCTCTCTCCCTCCCTGCGCACCGCTCGACTCGCCGCACGCCGTCCGACGCGGGGCGAGCACGCGTTCGCGGCAGGGCACAGGGCGCCTCTCGCGCCCCGCCCCGCTCAAGGCCTCCCCGCGACTCCGCCGCGGCGGGATGCCCCGACGGCGCAGGAGGCGCAGCCCCGATGCCCAGCCGCCCGTCGTCGCCGAAAGCTGACAAGGCTGCCGCGCACCAGCGGCTCAAGGGGGCCACCCCCGTGGCCACACCGCTAGTATTGGGTCGGGCGCGTCCTCCTGCAGGCGGATTTGGGATGACAAATACGTAAATCATGGTCCAACAAATGCTCCAAAATACCCCAAGAGAGTAAAACAAAAACAACGCCCCCAGACTATTGCTTGACAATTTTCCTCCTGTAGAGGGACACGCCCGACTTGAACCAATGAGCAAGTCACACGGCAGCACACCACGTCCGGCGAGCACCCGCGCACGGATCGTGGCCGACCAGTAGCTTGGCCAACTACTGCCTCTTCTTTTATTCTGGCCCCGCTGAAGGGGTTGCCACGGGCGATCGCGAACGCCAGCACACAAACAGTCAGCAAGTCACACAGTAATACACAACGTCCGGCGAGCACCCG